>SCDY01001155.1:0-35745 GCA_004143825.1 Drosophila micromelanica
CCTTAACACTTTATCTGACGCGGGTACACACGAGTATATATCCAAAATTTCAAGTTTCTAGCTTCAATAGCGGCGAAAATAATTGCGTTCATACGGACAGACTGACAGCAAGACGGACATTGCACAAAACCAATATACTCTTTCACTTCGTGAACGAGTATAAAAATATCGTTGCCTTTAACTTTTTTATGATGGAATTTGAATATTAAAAAAATATACCACATATTTTAAAATCATTCTAAAACAGTGTCTTACAAAATAGTGTCTCACAAAATTATTGTGAAATTATGTTGTTCAATGAATGTTAGTGTATAATATAATGTACATAAGTTTTCTATTTGCTATAGACACCACTATTGTTTGAATATTTTTTCTATGAGTATTTAAAATTCGTGTCAGTGCAAAAATAAGTTGGATAAGAATAGAGAGATGCATTGCGCAGACGATAGCACTTTTGCCAGGCAAGAGGGAAGCGAAAGTGTAATTAATTTTTCTTTGTTTACTTCGTAAATTGAGGACGCCTTAATTATGCCACTAAGTTGTGGAGTGAATAAGGGGGCCGGCCAATAAAATAAAAGCTGACACATTGTCTCTATCAGATTTATAGATTTTTGTATGCTTCAGCTTTTTTAGCTACCATGCATTTGTGTACAGAAAGGCTTATATAGCTTCAAGCTAAAGTAAACTCATTGGGCATTATGGTCTTAATGCCAGTGCAGGATTTTTAAAGGCATATATGGAAATATATGTGTAAGTAAGTTTAAATTTTTACTTTTGCTGCAATGTCGTTTTTTTCTGTTCTCTCGATTTCTATTTCGCAGAACCTCGCGGCAAACTTTTATAATTAAAACTTTTGCCTGCAATTCGAGTAAAAAAGACACGAACAAAAAAAAAACGCGTCGATATGAATTGTTCACTAGAAAATGCGTGAAATGTATTCTCAACACTGAACGAAAATGTTTTAGTAGTTGGCATATGTCTTAATGAAAAATTTATAAGTCTGCCTCGGAAGCCAATAATAAAATGGGGTGGAAGGGTAAAATCAGAAAAATCATTAAAAAAAATTATATATTGAAGTAAACTCATCGCCAATTTTTATAATTTTCAAATAATTTCAGAACTTAAGAAATAAATATTATCGTGTGGTAGCAATTTTTTAGCCGTCGGCCTGTGTCAACATTTATTGACTAAAATATTATTTCCCCGGATGCTGCTGGCCAAATTTAAGTGCAACTCTGCCCGGGGTGGGATGGCTTTAAGTATGCCACTTATCAGGCTCAGGCTCAGGCCAGTATTATACAGATGCCGGATAGTCCTAGGCGGCCCATAAATAAACACTGTTGCCGCCTGTCAGGCGAACAAAATTGCGTAAAAGCGTCGCTCCCCCAAAACGCATAAATCACATCAAAAGGCAGAGGTGGGGAAGCCGCTAAGATGTGATGGCAAATGCTAATGATAGTTATAAGGCTAATCAGCTACAAAGAGCGACAAGAAAGAGCTACAAAGTTGTAAAGCCTTCAAAAGCCTTGCAAACCAACCAGCTGCAAAATGAACTCTACTGACTAATTGAGCGCAGCGTGGCGTATGCGTAAAATACATATGTATATGTATGTATACAGGCATCTGCCATGTTTCCACTTAATAATTAAATTTTCCGAATGCCATCAAACAGAACTGTACTGCTCGTATGCAAAGCGTAATTCAATAAATACTGCAAGGAAATTAAGTTAACTTGCGTCAATTTATGGCCACTTTTTGTCCGGATAAATTCAGTCCTTGCCACTCCACTGCGCTCATACAGTCTGTCGAATTTGTCTGACGGGGCGTATGCGTATTCCGACGCAGTCGTTGCTTTTGTGCTGGCCTCAACTGCTCGTCGTTATGGGGCTTACCGTTATAATAATAATGCAGCCCTGGCTTTGGCCTTGCCTTGTCAATGCGCCAATGGAGCATAATAAAATTTATATCGGCCAGGCTGCAAAAATCCTCTGCTTGTCAATTTTATTCCATTTCCTTTACCCTTCACTGCCCTAACGTGTGCTTTGCATCATCATTTTGCATGCATGAGCTAAAGCGCTGCTGTGGGCGTGGCATCACGGCATTCGTCAATCCATGCACACTGTATTGCCGCAGGCCAGGCATTCTATTTTTCAATATGCTCGCTCTGGCATTGCATGTTACCCAAAATCGAATCGAGTCGAAACGAAATGCATTGTGTTTTTGTTATATTATTGTTGTTGCTTACTTGGCATGCACAGTACGTTGGACCTGGGACGTGAATGTGACCAGGAATATGGTATGAAATTAAACGCTGTTTACATGCGTAAGCCAAGCACCATTTAATATAAAACGTCTTGTCAGTAAAAATCTTTTTAACCTTAGTCACCTTAGTCCTATTGCAAAAATCGCAGTTTATGATTGCAGTCAGGGTTTTTATGCTATCAGATATTTAAACTTCTATAAACAAAACAAAAAAATAAAAATAATTTATTTGTATATATAAAGTTATATTCTTATATTCTTTTATCTTTATACAAAAAAAAACGCTTCTTAGGACACACAAAACTTATAATTTTTAAATAAGAGATATATTTGAGTGCCATAAAAATGTAAATTTAAATGCCCAATAAGATATAACACACAACATTTTTTCACCACTTCCAAATAATATATATGTATAAATTTATTACTAATTAGGAATTATTGCTATGTAATCAAACTTGCAAACTTTCAGTGCTTTAGAAATAAGTAAAACAAGAACTTTATTAAAACAAATGTTAAAAAGCAAAAAATAAAAATGAAAAACAAATTTTAATTTTAATTAATCAAACATTCTGGTTAAGGAGCGATAACGACTTCGACTATTGTTAACTATGTCAAAAATACAATTTTTATGCAGGAGCCACGTTCACGCTGAGTGTATAGGTCATGTTAGAAGAATTGAAAAAGTATTTTAAATGGGCAGCAGCTAGCCAATTATAAAGTTTACGAAGCCTGCTGGCTGCACCAATGTCTACTCGCTGCCCATGAAGTGTAGCAAGGTACTTACAATGTAATAGTCAAAAGGAGCTCGACACAGCGGACAAGATTTGGTGGAACAGACATTGTATACCTTCTTGAGGCACCGCTTACAAAAGGTGTGCCTGCAGGGTGTGCTCACAATGCGATGCTTGCGGCACAGACAAATTGCACAACAGTCCTCAGTATCGTCCATTTCTTGGATTCAAATTTGTACTTATATGTTAGTTATTCTTTATATGTGCTACAAAATTAATGAGTCGATCATTAAACCTGTGAAGTTTATTTCAATGCGGAATTTATTACAGACTGTTTTCTTTCGAATCGAGTAGCATATATTAAGTATACGCCACATATTACATGAACTTGTAAGTTACATTTTATTTATGACGGCCAGCACATAACAAAGAAAGCCACTACAAAAATGGCTGATTCAATAAATGACAGACCTATCCCCACAAAAAAATTGTTCAAACAGGGTGTCAAAGAAACGCAGGCCATTTCTATGTGATTTAAATATTGAATATATTTTTAAAAAGCGTCTTCAAAAAAAACGTTAAATCATTATTCTGAATGAGGGTAATGTGACCTTATCGATTATATTTATTGCTCTACTCAAATCCTTCACTATTCCAGGATGTCGCCTTAAAGTTGATTTTAACAATAGCTTCGATTAGGAGAGTCTCCTCTGATTTCGAGTATTTCACTTCGTTAGGGTGGTTCACTAAAGCAAACTATTTTTCTCTTATTACTATTATAATATCAGTTTTATACATTTATTTTATTCTTTTATTGTAACATCTTATAAAGAAAAAATATATTAAATATTATTATTATGGTTTAAAACTGAGAACTTAATATTTATATATTTTCGATATTTTTGTTTGTTATCTGTTGCGACACCCTGTAAATAAGTGTGTGCTCATGTGAAGCGTTTGTCAAGTTGACAGGCCTGCTCATTGTTTGACATAATACATTATACATAGATATTATCGGGGCTGCTCGTGAGCAGCGAGACAATAAACATTGTCAAATTACAGCCAAGATTGATTGTCAGTCTGTCAGTTAGGCTGTCTGATTATTGCGCAATGCGCAAGTATTTCGGCCACTTTATTAACTAACTGTTCCTTACTGTTTCTCCTATCTTTTACAGTGGCTGGCTGGGCAGCGCCAAGGGCTGGTTGGGCAATGCTTCGATACCATCAATGCCAGCAATGGCAATGCCATCGATGCCTTCGATGCCAGCGATGCCGTCGATACCATCGATTCCTGGACTGCGTAAGAGCGGTGCTGCCGAAGGAGCTGAGGGCGCCGAAGGCGTTGCAGATGCCAATGCTGCCGGTGCTGTGAGTGGTGCCGAAGATGACGACAAGTCGAGGTATATTAGGTATGGGCCCATGCTTAAGAATGACGGAATTATATACGATAAAAACGGCGGCAGTGAAACTAAATATCATATAAATGCGCGTTTGTATTTTTTTTTTGTACAGTTTACCTTTAGTTCTTTTTTTGTTTTTAATTTTTTTGTTTAACTCAAAAGGTTTGGTTCAACTTTTTTAAAAACAATTGAAGCGCCCTTTGTTTTAATTTTAGCTCCCTTCAATCTCTTACTCACTTGGCGGCTATTGTTCGTCTTTATTTTAGTTTCACCCCAAAAAAAGGGAACATCTTTTGAATTTGAAACAAAAACAAAATAAATTATACACTTACTGCTTTGGCCTTTGCCTTACAACTAACTGCTCACTGAAATGCCTCTACACAATGAAACAACTAAATATAATACCATATATATACATATATATATAAATATATATTTTAAACACAAGTTACCTTTAATATACCCTATGACTATTGTCATTTAGTTTTGCTTTAAAATTCACAAATTTCTCTATAAAATTATTTAGCTATTAAAATAAGTTTAATACTGCTACTCACTTAACAGTTATTACTATTGTTTCCGTTAACACCTTTACTCCATTTTGACCACAATTCTCGTGCTAACTTGATTTTTACTTTTTTAACTTTGTCTTAAAGAAAATACTTTTTAGTCTGTACAGACAAATACTTTTTATACAATTCACATATATATAACTCTTGAAACGTTTTTGTATGTATATATAAGGGAACGAATAACAATTGGTTGTCAAACAGAATTTTGTCCCTTTACAAATTTGAAATATCAAGAATCTTCTAATTTGTTTTTTTTTTTAACTTTTAAGAATAAAGGTAAGTTTTCTTTGTATATTTCTCAACATTTTGTAAATGGACAGAATTTTTGATAAATTCTAATTATGTTCAAATAAAAATGAAATCAAAAATAATCCATTTCATAAATCTCATAATCCAATTAAACAATCATATATTTTAAATTCATACTGTTCGACATATGCCCCATACAACATTTAACAATTCTATCATTAGTTGATTTCAAACTTTGATTCATTTCATATTTTAGTTTCGTAACGCGTTTTATATATATGTAATAAAAATGTATAGCATTTAGTACAGAAAAAAATGTTCAAGTATCAGATTCCATCATTATTGAGCGGCCCATCAAGCAACCTCAAGGATTTAATCAAAACCCACCCACACAAAAATATGGAACTATTTTTGTGGCTACGCAGTAGATAAAACCAAAAAATTAATTGTTGTTACTAGTTGTTATCATTTCATTTGAGATTAGTTCACAATGATTTTTAATTCCATCCTTATTTCTCTGTGTTGATGTGTAGCTCATCCTGTGTCAGTTAATTTTTTGCTTTACTTTCTATCTATTTTATATATGTGTTGATATAGTCGCTAACATTTTCTTCAGCTCTTGGCAGCTCCTTTCAAACAAGTTCTCTGAATGTGCGCTCTACTAAAGTTCTTTGTGACTCGATGTCGATGCCAAAAGTCCAGAAACAATAGAACAAAATTTAATTTACAAATGATACAACAAATAATAGTGCATGCCTAACTGTGTTTTTCTTGATCTCTGATTTCCGTTTCATGAATTTTATATAATTTTCCAGTTTTTGTTTAATTGCATCAGTCATTAAACTTTCATATGAATTATCTACCTACATTTGCATCACAATCATCATAAAAAATTTAAATATTAATTGTCCTGAACTATAATTAATAACAAAGCTTTGAAAACGTGTAAATATACATAAACGTTTATGTGACTACAAAAACAAAAAATATATAGGATCCCGACAGCCCCATAGTATCATAGACTAACTGAATTTCACATAAAAATAAAATGTTAGTGATATCAATATCAATATGTATGTCTAATAAACTAATTTTATTTTCAAGCTATGAATTTAATTGTCAATGTGTGACTGAATTGTTACAAAATAACTCTATCTGCTTCAAAAAGACTAATTTACAAATGTAAATTTATTCCATTGAGATTGATTTAGTCTATGATAATGTTTAAAAGCCATACAATTTAAGGACCCTAACCTAAATCGCACGCACTTAAAGTTAATATTTCTGTTGCGGAAATGAGTTCAATGGGATTTCTGCCAATTTTAATTTGGTCGGTTTTAATGTTGCATGCTGCATGTTGAGTTCGACTGCAATATTCACGCTAGATATCCTATATGTACTTATGTATAAACTTCACCCTAAAATTCGCGATACCAAATCTGACACAAGCTTATTTTGTTCTCTCTTTTTCTCTCTCGTCCTCTTTCTCTCTCTCTATGTTGCACACGCTGACGCAATTTCTTATTACAGCGCTACAGAGGGCGCTGATTCGCATCCAGCATCGGGCGGTGGCACGCCCACTGGCGAAGAGGGTCAAATTGGACAGGGTAAGGGCGATGAAGTGAAAAGTACGTGTCACAGTTTGATTGGTAACAAAAACAACATTATAAATGTCGAATGAATGTCAACTTAAACAAAAAAGACTTCAATTGCAATTTGCCAAATCAAAAAGAGCATAAAATGATAGAAAGCGGTGACAGGTTACTAATATATTACCCGTAGTCATTATGTTTCCAAAATCCATTTATGCCACACTCTTATTTACCATTCACCAATAGCTGATATACCCTGAACCCAAACTATTTACTTTGTAGCCTAGAGATTTTAGTTGACTGCGGTAGTTAGTTGCAACCGGTTTTAATTAGACTTGGGATCTATCAATGCGAAAATTAATTATTAACTATTTATCACATCGACAGTTACCACAAAAGTAACACAACAAGCCAAACACTTTGGCTCGTTCTTGTCATCGGCCATCAGCAAGGCTGGCACCAAGATCAAGGAAACAGTTAAGGATAACGTGAGTAAACTGATACCTATATCATTTGCTTGGACAATTAATTAAATAGATTTATGAATAATTGTAAAAATTTGTCATTTAGACCATTCTCGACTCATTCAACAAGGAGCAGGAGGCGTTCATTAAAGGACAAGGCGGTGTTGGCAATGGTGCTGCCCCCTGGATTGGACATGCCAATGAGGCGAAGATAAAAGAGGAAATTTTGGGCTTGTCACAGGATCGTCGCAACTTTGTGCGCGCTCCGCCAGCCGGCGTGGACTTTGAGTTTAGCTATGACTCCGCATATCCCACTGCCATAGCCATTATGGCCGAGGATAAGGCGCTCGAAACGATGCGCTTCGAATTGGTGCCCAAGATGTATGTACATAGTTAGTTACAAGCTGCAAAGCACTAATCCTTTTAATTGAAATCCTTGCATAATTCGACAGCATCACTGAGGAGAACTTCTGGCGAAATTATTTCTATCGCGTCTCACTGATCATTCAGGCCGCCGAGCTGGGCACTTTAGGCGCTGATGGCGTGGGCCAGGCTTCCAGCGGTGAAGATGGTAAGTTCATTGTAGTTTATTGCCCATCGGCTTTCACTTTGAAGACCCAACAGAACAGACCCCAATCGAGCGCCGGCGCAAAAGCGATTTAAATGCCCAAAATTATGATTTTCTTGCGCTTGCCTCTTCAGTATCTTTCTCTAGTTCTCTCGCTCTCTGTCTCTCTTTCTCACACATATACACACTCGCTACTCGCGCGCTCTTTAACTTAAATCTCTCTCTTTCTCTCTAAGTATAAGGTTCCATTTATCATTTTGTAAAAGTTTATTTTCACACAAGCGCCTGATTTTTTTTTTTTTTATCAGTTTCAACTAGTTTCAAGTTTTTGGTTCTCTCGTTCCAACTTTCGGCTAGCGTCTGTACTACACCGCCTTTATTATGCTCTGAACTTGAAGTTTATGTTCTCCTAGTTTAATAATTTTCGGTCGGTTTTAATTTGTGATTGTCCCTTAACTGCACCGGCTTATGTCGCCTGTGCCAAAGATTCGAGATCAATTTATTTATTCGTTTCTCATTTTCACTTTTCACTTCGTCGCGCTTCAAATCGAAAATCAACTAAGATCAGAAAAATTTCTCTATTCGCCTTTCAAAGCCACTCACTTGAAAGCGTTTGCCTGATTTTTCTTTATTTTTTATTATTAGCTAAAGTTTATATTTTCTTTTATTTATTTTTCTTTTCATGGCTTTTGGTTTTTTTTTTTTGATTACTACACAAAATTACAAAATAATTTTCTAAAAAATGATACAAAATGAAATCAATCAAACTCAACTATGATGAATTGAAATGCATAAAAGCAGCTAAACAAATACCAGATAATGAAAATAATGTCAGCCCTGTCAAAATGACGACAAACGCTGACTCTCCGGCAGCTAAAGCCGCTGTCTCTGACCAACCCAAGCCTGTCGTTGAGATTAAAGCTGCCGAAGAGCTTAAGGCCAGCAACAAAAAAGATTTGACCCAAAAAATCTCCGAGTCCGAGTTCGTTTCGGATGAATTTCAAACAAGCAATGATACTGATTTGGCCGAAATCAAAGATGGCATGCGCAAACTGGGCATTGATAGCATGACCCAACAGGCGCTCGCCAGCACCGATGGTAAGAGGTCCTAGATTGCAAATTTAATTATGATTTTCTAAGTTGATTATACATATGTTTTTGATAATATTTTTATGTTTATAAAGTTATAAAATTTAAAAATTATTTTATGCCCTTTACTATACAAAAAAGCAACGACATTCGGGTAAAGTTGATGTTCATAAAGTTTTGTAAATTTAATTTGTTTGCAACATCAGACTTAAACTTTGTCCTTAATGTATTGAGTATGTCAATTGTCCGCCTTAACTGTTCTTGCTTAAAAATACATTAGAAAACACATAATATTACAAATGGGTTTAGGGTATTCTATTATTATTGATTTTTTCTAAACATTTTCTTGTCGGTAAAATAAAAACTAATCTAATTATTAAAACAAAGCTTTTAAGTCGCTTTCCTTACAAACTTTAAATAATGTTTCACTTTAATCAGCATAATAATTTGAAAAAATCCGAAAATTGCAACCCGAAAAAGTGTTATTACAGGGCATAATCTAATCGAGCAAGCTTGCTTATACGTTTTAGTTTTTTCTAATTGCGTTCAACATTTTGTACATACATTTTTGGTTCTATGCAGTGCCCTTGAAATTCGACCCCAATCAAAATGCTCCACAAATTTGATTGGGGCTGCATCGAGCCAATGACATACACATACAAGCATACACATACATAATAAATAGAACATTGATTATTTTCATAGCATTGACGTTCTCACTTATCCTTTTTATCACATTTAAAAATAGATAGATAATAAGCTCTTAATTGGCAAATCAAGAGACACGAAATTGAATTTTCCAAAAAAAAAAATTACTTTGTAGGTTCGTAGCTTGCGAATTGCACAGATAATGGTTATCTAATGGCACCTAAATAAATATGTCTAACTAGTACAGCTTTTAAATGGTATTCAATTCGAGAATATAGAGGCATCTGCAGGATTTGTGTGTCCGTAACAGCTTGGAATGTCCTTTTAAAAGAACTCATTAAGCTTTGACTCATGTAGTCGCCATAGAACATTACATGCTCCTGTTTTACTGTGTCATAAGCTTATCTACGGCATTTATTCATATTTATCCCTATAAATTGTATGTATATATTGTTTTTTTTGTTTTTGCCTATTTCTCTTGCCACATTAAAACTGTTTTGGCCGTTCGAGTTTTAATTTTAATTTCTTATCATACATAAACCTTTGACTCGATTAAATACCTAACGCCAATATTTATTTTTCAATTTTAACAAAATCAAATACAATTATTAATATTTTAAAAAAAAAAAAACAGATATACAAATAAAAACTTTTAACGAAAAATGTGTGTACAAAACAAAGTGTAAAAACCAAACAATTCTCTTTTTTCTCCTCTGCTCTGTTTCTTTCTTTTGTGTAAATTAAATTTTTGTCAAATCGTTTTCTTTATTGTCGAAATACTAACAACAACCCAAAGCTCTGGCATTTAATTATTAAATAAAAAATATCAATTGAAATGAAAGCAACAACAACCACAACCCCATTAAACATAAAAGTATATAGAAAACCTATGACAACTTACGGATAATAAAATATTATAAATTATATAAAGATTAATAACAAACATATAAAATAACATAAAAAACAACTTAAGTCTTCTCGAATCTGTTGTTGCCATTCTTTTCTAACTAGCATACAAAATACTAAAATCAAATCAAATAATTTTCTCCTAAGTATCTATGAACTATAACAACTAACAAGATAATATTATTAATATTAACTAGCCACAAATCAATTTCGAACAAGTTGAGTATGACCAAAATGATACAAATTCTTATTATTGAAATACTCTTTGCAATCTCGTGCTTTTTATTCAATTGCAATTCCATTTAATTTCAATAATTCGCTATACAAAATTTTTATAATTATAATTTTTAAAATTTCTTATTTATAGATTTTGTTTTATAGTATTTATCTCAATATTTCGGCCTAATTTAAACAAAAAATTAATACCCAAAGAAATCGCGTTTTCCTCTTTCACACAACCACCACGAACACAAAACACCCAAAAAAAAAAATTAAAAAAAAGCTATGCAAAATTTTTAGAATTAAACACAGTGTGAACTTTATTGAAAACATTTAACAAACATTTATTTTTCTTCATGTATTTCCTAATTTATTCTCAAATCATGTTGCAGAAGATTGAATGGATAAACGCTAAATTCAAAAACTAATATAAATAAAATTAAAAAAAAATATCCCATGACAGAAAACAACTAAAAACAAAATGGTTAACGATTTACAAAAACCAAAAGCAACAAACCAAATTATATACATATATAAAATATTCACTTAACAATTTAAACAAAACGCATTATTTATATAAACCGAAATGAAAACAAAAACAAAAATGTTACTTAAAACTGAAACAAAATTTTGTGTGGTAAGTTAGAAATTGTTGGTTAAAAAATCAAATATTATATAAAAATTAAAAAGAAAATAAACATAAAAATTTTTCAATGTTTCGTTGTTGATCTTCAATTGCATACAAATTGTGTTCAGCAAAATAGTTGCCACAAATTTCAATTTTATTTATTATCGCTGTTGTCAATGTGTCAATATAAGTATTTTATTATTATCTGTCTATGTGATTGTTGTCGTTATTGTTATTCAGTTTCGTTCTTTTATTTTTTCTTTTATAAAAAATTCTAGAACTTTTGTATGTAGCTGCTGTTTAATTTCTTAAAGTAATTGCAAACTTAGTGTTTACTCATATAATTTAGTATACTCAAAGCTACATCTTTAAGTACAATTTCAGTAAATATTTTTCAAAATTGAAAGAACTTCAAGGATTGGCGAAACAACTCAATTTGCCAACTCAGTGATAAAGCTTTTTAACTACTCAATCAGACTTTAAAGTGCATTCGATTTTTTTTTATTTATAAACCAACTCACCACACAAAATCTAGAGAAAGTATTTTGAAAATACAACAGTCTCCCCATGTACCCAATACACTTTCACTTTGTTACTTTCATTTTCAACTGTTGTACAGAACTCTAAGTTATTAATTTGTTTAAAAAATTGTTGTAAACTTTGAATAGCTTCAAGTTAGTTTTGTATATTTGGCGTGCTTCGTATACGTAAAATTTTTAATTAAAAATATAAAATAGATAATTAGTAGTACATTTTCAGCTTGCTTTTAATTTAAATGTTAAATATGCTGTAAATACACAAAACATAATTATTTCATATTATTATACATTTTATTAACATATGTATATTTATATTTATATTTATATTCGGTGTCATCTTTGGCACTTGATTTGGTGTTAGGACAACAAGCAAGTCATGGCAAAGGACTAATTAATTACTTATTTTTCTGGTGCGCACGCTATCCCATAATTAGCCAGGTTACGGAAAGCATTATGTACTGCTCCTATAACAAAAGTATATATATTAATATATATATTTGCATTGGCTTGATTACCATTGATTAAAAGATATTTCCACCTTTTGTAGACGATTACTTTTCAGTTACGGTGCGCATACCTAAACGAATAACAGTCTGTGAAAACCTATGTCTTAGTTATTTGCCACGCGATTAGTTGAAATGTTGCTAAGGTAAAAACATAATTGATAATAAAAACAACAAAAAAATACCATGTACTTGCTTGGATGGTCACTAAATTATAAATTTTAATGCTTGCTAGACACTTTAATACATTATAATTAATAAAAAAAAAAGAAAAGATGATATGCCACAATGTATGCTATAAGTATGCCAATACTAAAGTATGAACTTACATATATGTATAACCTGTCTATAAGTCCATGTAAGCCACGCACTTAGTAATCGTCAGTTTGATAAATCTTTCTCAGAGGAACAATGGGAGAAGGACTTGGAAGCAGAACTTAAGGACTACGAGGTTGTCGACGAAGGCGGCACTGGCGGTGGTCGTAGCAAACACAGGAATAAGGAGGGGGAGGAGGAGGAGGAGGCACCGACAATATCAAATTTGCGCACACGTTCGACTAACAACGACTGGGAGGAGTATGCCGACTTAATTGAGGATACCGATGATTTAAAGTAATTAAGAGCTTATATCGTAGTTTCTTCTAAGTTGGTTCTAAGTTTATAACTTAACGTTTCTTTTCATTCCTTTCTACTCCTTGTTTTCTTTTTACTACTACTTACTTACAATTTGTATTACTCTCATTATTGTTACGATACCCAACCCAATCCGCAACCAACTGCCAACTAATTGCCGCATCAACAGAACTTTGAAAAGCCTAAAACGCACCATGTTGGGCTATCAAAGAGACAAGGCATTCTTTACGCTCTTCTAGTGTTGGCGTAAAACACTCTTAAATGTAATTAGGGTTTGCCTCGGGTCCTATTGGAAAAGTTGGTTGAGATCTGGCCATTGGCAGTGCGCAAAAGCTAACCATTTTATTCAGTTACCTTAAAAGATGATATAAGACACTTTACTCAAGTACTTTATGTATTGATTCAATCTATTTGGCTAAATTCAAATCATTCTCTCTCTTAATTTTTTGATTTTGTCACATGAGGTGACGAGTCGTTTGGCCTAACGGGAACTTTCGCCAATTGTTCAGCACACGAAAAATGGCAAACAGTTAACTATACATATAATACATACACAAATTTCAAGCTAAACAAGAAACTGGTTAAAATAGATTTAAAAACAGCAACGTAAAAAACGTATTTGAATATATGGTAACGACTACATAAAAAAAAATATATATATAAAAATGGTACATACAAAAGCTTCAAAGGGAAACATTTTGTTATTTATATTTATAAATAAATGATATATATAAATATATATATATACATATATACAGACACAGATAAAATAATGCATTTCAATTTAATGTGTAAAAAAAATTATTATAAATATATATACATATATATATATTTACTATATGTACTCTGTAAAAATATAAATATAAAAACCAATTATAAATAAATATTTAAACACATTTTAAAAGTTCTGTTTTAAAAATTTAATTGTTTTTGTTGCAATTACAATAAATAAATGATATAATACGCAAATTAAAGTGCAAAGATTTAAAACAAATTAGTTCAGATACTCTTCACCTATAGTTATTGATTTATCTATAAAATGCTTTTTATTTTTAAATTTACAGATTTCTCATAAAAAGAAATTCAAAAGTTATAAAGATTTGTGTTAACCTTTAACTGGTTTTTACAATCTTTTCGCCACAATACATACTTACATATTCCTTTTAATATAAATGCCAAAAACAATAATTGAATTCAGACAACACTTTTAATAATATGAACAAAAAAGGCAATTAAAAAAAGAAAGCAAATAACAAAATCGCAATTATAAACAATAAGCAGTTCAAAACCTTAAAAAATATATATATTTACATATATATTTCACTAGACAAATTTTTATGCATAAACTAAAAAGATATTAAAAAAAGACAAACAATCTATATTATCAATGTTTTTGCTCTAAATGTCTAAATAATTGTTAAAAGAAAGCAAATTATTTTCAGCAGGCAAGGACATGTTAAACGAAATATAAAGTATGCTATAAATGTGTAATTATTTGTTAGCAATGTCGAATTGTATTGATACTCGAGAGTAAAGTTAATGACACGTTATGACATTTAACTTTAACTGTATATTGTACATTTTACTTTTAAACAAATGAAAAGTATTTACAATAACTACAAAAAGTGTTGTACTAAACATATTTTAAATTTGAATTTAATTTGTTCTCGTTTCTCAACAAGTTGGCGACAGTATGAAAGCAACTAAACCATAAACAAATTTAAAAGAAAAAACAAAAAAAAATTACCTAATTATAATATGGAAAATGAATGACAAATAATGAAATGTTGACAACATGTTTTACAGTACATCCAACCCAAATAAGATCCAAGCATTAACACACACATATTTTATTGTCTGCATACAATTTACAGGCTTATTATTAAAAGAATGTTAATTAAAAGTTATGGGCAAAGTTCGTTGAAGTATTTCCATACGAAAATAAACATAAAAAAAAAAAAGAACACGCAGTAATTCCCATATACATATATAATATCGCAAAGTAATTATAATAAATAAAAACAACTAACAATACCATATATTTATGTATATGTACTAATTAAAGTATATGTATCACCAAAATATATAATTTAGTTGACTAATAATAAAACTGAAAATTATTAATTATAACATTTAGACAAAAGCGCTGGAGTAAAATTATATTTGACAAACTTTAAAGTGAGACACAACAGAAAAAATTAATAAACTTCTAAAGCAAAAAAAATAAATAAATAAAAAAAATGAAAAACATTCAAAGTGAAAGTCAAGTAATTTTTAGAGCGCATACTAAAGGAGTACCAGTACACAAACCCCATGCAAAAGTTAGGAAAAACAATGCAACCAATAAACTAACCACGAGAAGATCATTTGCGTAAGAATTAGTGAAAAACCGACAAACTATACTAGTCTACATACATATATAGATACATAAATATATATGGCAAAAATTTAACGAGAATAACATCAAGTAAAGTAATAAAATGAAAGTGTATAACTATTAAAACTAACAAAACAAACAAAATCTTTTTTTATTGCTGTGTGGATAAGTTATCTATATTTTCAGGTCAATAGGGTAAGTAATATTTAATTTTACAGTAGTAAAAAAGTAATAAGAGTTTATTGGATTAGTAATTTTCTCGCCGCTATTGAAGCTGGAGACTTAAAAGAATGGAATTTATAAAAACATGGAATATATTATTTTAAATACTGTGTTAAAATATTTCGGATTTAATCAATATATGAATGAATGTGTCGCCACCTAGCGGTCAGCAATTTTGGGATGTATATTATTGGAAAGCTCTTCCAGACGTTTCCAGCCACAAAATGTTCCTCCCCCTCCAGCCGACAATAGCCGCAAATGGGGCGTTCTTCGCCGAAATTTTGTGCCGATCTTTAAAGGCGATGACCAGTTATCTAGCCTCTAAATTTAGTAACGCTAGCTTAAAAACTGTGTGAGATATAGGCAATTGCGGCGGGGCGGGGGCGCTGGGTGCGTTATAGTGGGCGTAGCCGGAATATCAAGGTCTCATTTTTCGGGGAGGTCAGCTATCTACATACATACCAAATTAGGTGAATCTATCTTAAAAATTGTGTGCTGTTAGATCTGCCAGATATATCGGTTTTTGAGAACAAGGAAAGTGGACGTGGCCAAAAAAAATTTTTTGGGTTGTTTTTTTAGATCTCAACTTTTCCCAGTCGTAACTTTGCCAAAACTCAACCGATTTTGAAAAGAATGGTCTTTTGTTCATGGTTCGGCGTCTAGATGAATTCTACATTTCACTTTAAAAATTAAATTTTTGGTCCAAATTCATGTCAAAAATGTTCGAATATATACAGTAGTATTCCCATATAAGGATAGGTCTCAACTTTCCCCAGTCGTAACTTTGCCAAAACTCATCCGATTTTGATGAGGATGGTCTTTTTGTTCATGGTTCGGTATCTAGATGAATTCTACATTTCAGTTAAAAAAAAATGTTTGGTCCAAATTCATGTAAAAAATGTTCGAATATATACCCTAGTGTTCTCATATAAGGATAGGTCTCAACTATCCCCAGTCGTAACTTTGCCAATACTTAACCGATTTTGATGAGGATGGTCTTTTTGTTCATGGTTCGGTGTCCAGATGAATTCTACATTTCAGTTTAAACATAAAATTTTTGGCCCACATTCATGTAAAAAATTTTCGAATACCACAGTGTTCCCATATAAGGATAGGATTCAACTTTACCCAGTATGGTTTCTTTGTTCGTTTCTTAGTTATTCCTAAAAAAACGAATCAAAAAAGAGATAAATATCGATAATTTAAAAACGGAAAGAGTGATCGATCATTTGAAATAAATTTGATCTGCGTATGGTATATACGAACCGAATGAGAACAAGATCAGCTTTCTAGCTTTTGTAGTCTCTGAAATCGACGCATTCATACAGACAGACGGACAGACACGCGGTCAGACGTACAAACGGACTGACATAGCTAAAACGACTCGCCTACTGATGCTGATTAACAATATATATACTTTATGTATAAAAACAACATTTAACTTTATTCTGATGTGTCAAATTTGTTGTCAAAAATCATGCCATGGACATGTAAACTTCTCGGATCCATATGTCTGTAATTTGAAAAACCCGTTAGTTTGTCTAAACTGAACCGATTTTCATAACCGCTGTTATAATGCTGATGACATTGCCGAGAATTATATGATAAATTCATGAGAAAGGGAAAATTTCTCGCACTCGAAAAGTGCTTTATAATTAATTTGAACCCTATATAAAATGCTTTCTAGTTTTTGTTTTTTATTTTTCGAACCAATACATGTGCAATACAAGGTGAATAGGGAAATTCAACACAAACAACAAAATGTTCTATAGGATATTGCAGCCTTTAAAATTGTTTTGATCACAATTGGTGTATATTTTTGTTTATCAAATTCCGGATCTCTATATATAATTTACAAATAGATTATTTTATTTATATATTTATTCACAAACATTTCACTACATTTAAAAAATATTTGACTAAACAATTTAGAAAGCACTACACAATGAATTAACATAAAAAAATTAATAGAAATGTGATTGTTAAATATACAAAAATTACAAAATTCCTCACAAATAATTACAAACCTTACAATTTTTAAAATCTCTTCGAAAATGTTCGCTGCACATGCATCAGCGAAATCCGAGAGACTGAGTGTCGTTTATATTATAATGCTAATAACACATATCCAAAGGTAAACCAATGTCCCGATCCCTATCCCTGTGTCTAAATGCAGGTGCATCACACAAACAATTTTGACAACCTCATTTTGGGATTATATATAGTTTGACGATCCGTAGCGCGGACTGCGACGATGCACTTCTGACCTCTCATAGGTGATACTTTTGAACCGAGTGCCCGCTTCCAGCGGCTTTTTGGGCACAACACCGCCGCGGTTCACGACCAAATCCTTCCAAATCATAGTCAACAAGATGAAGAACGCGCCCACAATCTTGTTAACAAATTCAATCAGCTTGAAGACGATTGGCGTTGCGGTGTGTGTAAAGCGGCTGAGCTCGAACAGAAATCGCACGGCGAAGATGCCCATAAAACGCAGCGCAACAACAGCGCCGCTCAATATTGAAAATATGAGCAGACCCAGGAATCGGATGGTGCCAATTATATTGCGCTTATTCACATCGTTGGCCATAAATTCGTACGTTGTTGTGACCACTGATAGTCGCCATTCCTTCAGAATTGCCAAAAAATCAGCCAGACCGATTTGCAGTGGGTGTTCTTCGCTGACAGCTGCATTATCGGCAGATGAACCTGCTGTTGCTGTTGCCGCCTCGGAGCTATCACCAGAGGTTATCGCTCTGCTGGGGCTGTTTCTCTTTAGCGTCGACGAATGTCGTGACGTTGGCAACGGGTCTGCCTCGACTGCGCGGATCATTTTTAGTTTAAGCTGCACCTCCTGATTGCGAAACCGTAATGTCTTGATGCTAAACCAGTATTCGCCAAATGCCAAATCGCTGAGCTCCGTCCAGACACAGGTATCCAGTTGTTCGGGATGTGGTGTGTGCTTGTAGCTGCCCACGCTGCCCTTGGTAATGCCCACCCACATGTTGGGCACAAAGCGCTGATAGAACAACTGCAGTTTCGCTGTGCTACTTAGCAGATGCTTCTCCAGATCCCGCTCGCTGCGCTGCAAGGCTACGACATCACGATACCCACCGAGCTGCTCGACAAAGCAGCGCTCCAGGTAAACGCCGCGAAATAAACGCGATTTGTATAGCTGTTTGGTAAGCGACTGCATGACCAGTTCCTCGGGCTGCATAAAACGAGCGCCAGCTGCTGGCACCACACCCGACTCCCCCCGGCTGACAGTCGAATTCGCCTCGGCCATTGCTTAGAGCTACCTCTACGTAAATGAGAAATGCGCACAAGTTACAAATTTGCTGAGAAATCGACGGCAGATAGATCGGACTATGTTTACCTGCTACCTGGACTACAATTGTCTGTGGACTTCAGCTGTCGCCTCTTAGTCACCGAAAATGGTTGTTATTGTTTTGGGCAATCTTGGACGAATTTCCGCACTTGTGAAGCAACAAGATGCCTACCCCTCACTAGGCATGCGCGCAACACAAACTAGTTCCTATTATTAACTAAATTGATGTGCAGCAATAACTTAAACTTGTTATTGCTAACAATGCTACAACAAATTGTTTAAAACTAATTGTAAATAACTAATGGTTGTTGTTATCGATTTTGCAATCGAATACTCTAAGTCGTTAAATACTATTTTGGCATTAGTATTTTAGGTCTTCTTGCCCGCGGCCACACCGAGTTTGACAACAAAACAAAATAGAAGCAAAACGTTTTTACAGCTACCAATTCTTTTAATTCTATTTCTAACCAGAAGCAAAGAGAATCGCCGTCAAAATTGGCCCCAAGCACCATCTCAGAGATTACTACATAAGGATGACATTGGTGGGGCTGGCAGCGCGCAAACTGGCGCAAAAACAGCGGTAAGTCGGCAAACCGGGAAACACAAAAAAAGAAAACAGCAATGAACAATTTTCAATGCAGGACTGCAAAGTTGGCCGCTGCTTTTCCGAATGGCATCCGCTGTCAAAAATGCCTGAACATGGGACACTGGAGTTACGAATGCAAGGAAAAGCGAAAATACGTGCACCGCAGCTCGCGCACCAAGCAGCTAAGCAAACACTTGGCAGAAAAGTGCGCGAATGCCGCAGAGTCAACGCCAGGCAACGAGGCGCGTTCCTCGGATGCCAGGGGCGAAATGCGCCTCGGAGGAGAGAAGCGCGCTAAGCGCAAGAAAAAACGAGCCAATAGCTCTTCATCGTCCAGCTCATCAGAGAGTAGTTCGAAAAGTAGTTCGGATTCTTCGAACTCGGATTCGAGCAGCAGCAGCAGCAGCAGCGACTCGGACAGTTCCAGCTCCGACGATGACGACGACAGCTCCACGGATGCTGACTCAGGTTCCTCCAGCGACAGCGAGAGCGACGGCTCGAGCTCTAACAGCAAAAGTAGCAACAGCGCCGACGAACGGGAAAACTCATCTCCCAAGAAGAAGAAACGACGCGACAGCTCGCCAGATTCGTCCGATTCTGGCCCACATGATGCGTAAAAGTGGCTCGAAAACTGATATAATTTTAATAATGCGCATAATATATAAATAGCTTTAGTAGCTTAGTTTATTTTTATTTCGGGTACCACAGCCAGAATAACCAACATCTGATTTTTTTCATTTACTTAATTTTGTAGTAGCCTAAGTTATAAATCATGACGCATTTGTATTTGGAAAGTCTTTTAACTTAGCTAAATTTGTATTAATAAATTACTAACAGCTGTACTTCGGGCTAGTCGGAATCGAGTTCAAATTCTTCTAAATTGTTTCCAAATAGTTCCAAGTCAATTGCCTGTCGGTTTATTTGCTCATTTGGTGTTACCACGTTGTGGACAGCAGTTGCAGTACCAACGCCTCCATATGAAGTGGATGGAACCTGCGACATGGCCCGATGCACCGACTCCGACTTTAAATGCAGCTCTTCCACCTAAATAGAGAATCGGCTTTAGCTGGGACTCCCTTGTAACTGACAGGAGGTCTCTTACCTTAAGCGAATTCAAAGCCTCCTGGATAACAGGCAGGACGTTGACCAGCTTCCGCTCAATTTTATATAAATCAATTTGCTCCTTTTGCAAAACACGATTTGTTTGCAGCATTTTAACCAAGTTGCCAACAAAATACAAAACAGTAGCAGAGTTGCCAAGTTCGCCTTTTTTCTGTTAACAGTGCCGTTACAGAATCTGCACTAATTTAATGTTTTGATTTTTACAACATTTATTTTTATGTAATTTAACAAAGTAATTGCAAAATTCCGGAAATTACTCTGGCAGCACATATTAAAAATAAAATTTGTGAAGGATTCTCGAACTTGAACTTAACAGCTGCTAAGTGGCTTCGATAAACTCTTAACAGCGTCATAACACATCGAGTACATGTTAAATTTATTTGTGAGTACATTGTTATTTTTAATAAAAACCCCGCTTATTAAATTTTAAACCATTTGATCACACAGCCTGTCCAACGCCAATCACATCAACTGAGTTATTGGAAAATTTTTAATTTTTTTAATTTGGTAACGCGTTGACTTGACAAAGTTAGTAGGATTAATTTATTATGATTATTTGAATTGATTGTTTTGGCAACCGTGAGTGACTGGCGTCATCACGACATAGAGTGTGACCAACCTGCGTTTAGCGCTCTGCATCGCATTTTGATATTCGCGCCGAAAGATACATAAAATTAATATATTTGCATTGGTTTTTAATTTAAATAGGTAAGCAACTAATGTTAAAAGCAATCAATGTTGTTATAATCCTTCTTTTGCAGTCCGCAAAAGATGAACGAGGACAAGGGTATCATCCTTCAGCGCTTTGCGGCACACTGTCAAAAACTACAAATTGAGCCGGAAATTTGGCAAAAAGCAGTGAAAACATTTCACAAATTAAACGTCGATGGTGTCCTGTCGAATGAAGCCGAAGACTGGCTCTGCTGCGCCGTTTACAGCGAGCTGCAGCAGACCAAAATGAGGGACATGCGCCAGGAAGTTGACACATCCAAGCCCGACGACCAGGAGGCGTGGGACAAGAAGGCACGCTGCAATAGCTGGAACATTTCGCTGACCAAACTGCTGCGCACCTTTGACACCAACATTAACAAGTTCCTCAAGAGAATGGAGCATTGGAATTGGCTGGCACAGAACTCGGAGGTATTTCAGCAGGAGATCACCGATCTGGAACGGCGCTTGGGTATTACGCTCCTTCTGCTCCAGCACTACAAGCGCATCTTTAGGCAACTCTATGTGCTGCCAGAGTCTACGGAGAGTCGCGGCCATTACCAAATGATCTACGAGTTTAGCTGGCTGCTGTTTCTGGTGGTGCGCAATGAGCTGCCCTCTTTTGCCACGACCAACCTCATCAATGGCTGCCAGGTGCTGATTTGTGCCCTGGAACTGGTCTATGTTAATGCGCTTGAAGTGCACAATTCGGATATAATTAACACGGCGTTTCAGGGCGTGCCCGACAAGTGGAGCACCAGTGATTTCGACGCTGATATGCTTCTCAAGTACAATGCAATGGACGCTATTTGTGGTCTCATACCGGAACTGCCGGCCAAGGGAGTTCGAATCATGAAGAACGCCTTCTTTCACAAGGCTGTAATGGGTTTGTTCATGGATCAGCGGTTGCTGGGCAACGATCGGGTCATGCGCGAACTGATCAAGGATGGCATCTTGGAGGTAAACTTGGCCTCCCTAAATCGCAGCTACGCCGTCCACGTATCCGATATCAGCGAAATCGACGAGCGGGTTCTGTTGAAGCACACACCACACTCTTCGCCGGACAAGCAGCCAGCACTGCAAGCAGCAATAGAGCTGAATACTGAAAGTGCAGCAAATGAGAAGCTAATCTCTCAGCTGACGAGCGAGGTACAACGCGATAATCTCACAAAGCTACTAGCGGATGAACTGCCGCAAACGCTGCCCGCTTATATAAGCAGTGCTCTGGGCAAGGACGACGGCAACCTTCTGGAGAAATCGTTGCGCGACATGTGCCTCAAGTTTGATAATGCGGCAAATTTGAGCCAGGACGCAGCCGAATGCTGCCAGAGCCTGGTAAGGGGCTTGTATTACGCGCTGCTGGACAAGATCATTGGCGCCGAGCTGCGTCGCAGGCCGTCGATCAAAATTGGACAGATGTTGAAGCAGCTGCAGCGCACCTTTAACGCCACACTGGCTGCCTGCTGCCTAGAACTGGTGTTGTACATCTTACAAAACGAGGAGACACACTTGCAGTTTCCCTGGCTGCTTAAATGCTTTGGTATTAACGCGTTCGAGTTCCAAAAGATAATCGAGCTCGTTGTGCGCCACGAGAGCGGCCTGCTGACACGTGATCTCATTAAGCATTTGCATGTCGTGGAGGCCCAATGTCTGTCCTCGCTGATCTGGCAAAAGAATTCGCAACTGTGGCATATCTACGCCAGCTCTGGCCTGCCACGTTGCCAGGACGTGCAATCGAGCTTGGGGCAGGAGAACACAAGAGCCGCGTCCGCCGGCGCCGTCGCCATTTGCCTGCGCAAGTTTTACCACCTGGCCAACCAGCGGCTGGCCTACCTCTGCAAGGGTCTGGCACTGCTTGACAGATACACGCAAATCTGGCACATTGTGGAACACTCAATCATTGTGCACGGCGACGAGCTGCTGCAGCAGCGACACCTGGACCAGCTGCTCCTGTGCGCGGTCTACCTGTGCGTGCGAAAGGCGCACCTGCGCATCAGCTTCAGCGACATCATTCAACAGTATCGCCGCCAGTCGCACGCCCAAAGTGCCATCTATCGCGCCGTGCACCTCTCCGGTGGTCAGCCGGACACGGATATAATCACCTTCTACAATCGAATATATGTTCGACGCATGGCCGAATATGCACAGGCGCTGCATTGTGAGCAATCGACAGAATTAAGTGAAACCGCCATTGCCCATCGACCCCTGCAGGAGCTGGACAGCAATAATACGCGCCTCAAGAGCAACGGACACAACACGAACGTTTTTGTCTCCCCCGAGGCCATGCCACGCATCTGCATGGCCGAGGACTGCAAGGCCAAGATCATCACTGAGATGGAAACGCCGCAGAACCTGAAGCGTGCACACTCCAACGACGAGCTGGGCAAGCTCTCGTCCAGCAAAAGGCCAAATATACTCAGACGACGCACAACATTTCAATAGGTCCAGCGGGGCAGGGCGGTAGAACTAGCATGTTAAGTTATTTTTTAGCCGTATCCACATGTGCTACTTTTTTTTTGTAGCATATGGATTATGCTACCTTTAAGCTTAATTTGCTTGATTTGTATTGTAAATGGATTTTCAAATTGAATTACATGAATACTGAAATCACCATATATAAAGATGTTGACGAAGTGGTAAATATATTTATATATTGTATATGAATAATATTGTTAGTTAGTAAATAGTCGACTAAACTTTTAACTCACATTGGACAAATACTATACTATAATTGATAAGTTGCCTTTAAAACTGGAAAACTCGTTCTGAATACAAACTAAATAGAGTATATTGGGTTTGTGCAATGTCGGCCTTGTAAACTTGGAATGCAAGCTCGACAGACGTACACAGTTTTAAGGTTCGGCTTGGAGGATGTAACAATCTTTTAAATATGTTTACGACTGCTTTAAGCCGTGAAGCAGTATTAAGCAGTCGATTCTACCCGAATTCGACGTTCTTGCAGAATTAACCGAAAAATTAAACAAATTTTTGAACTTTTATATGAACTATATCATCAAGCGGGTCTGTTTAGACGATGTTTATAGTTCGTATTTATATAAAGAATGAACTGGATTCTATATAAGTTTATTCATATTGATTTTTATACACTTGCACGAGTATTTTAATTCTATATTCAGATCCTGCTCCTAAGCAACTCATGAACATTTTCTTCAAATAATTTTTATTTATAATATAGTATGCCTTATGCTTTCAAGTATAATAAATCTTCGGCCTCCCAGTTCTCTCTTGTTAAATATAATTAAAAGATAATTTGAGTAATTTCATACATATGAATAGACTTTATTTTAATGCAGTTTTGGGTTTGAAACTCGGTTCAAAGTTGTGTAAATATTGAAAAGACGTCTACTCAGAACAAATGAGCAGGCGCCACCAGACGACTACAACAAAATACATAAGTACACTAATCAAAGGATTTCAAAGCGGGATCAGACAATAAGGTTACGGGAGAGAAGAGTATACAATACATACTGAGAGCGTGCAACTTATCACTAAAGTTTTTGTTTTTCTCATGCCTAGCTTTAAGATGAAGGAGGAGGATTAGCAGCAGCAGCAACGCTTGCCGCTGGAATGCTTGGGGCAGGCGCAGTGCTGGGCGCAACTGCAGCCACGCTGGCGATTTCGGCAGCAGGTGGTGCATTAGCTGGCGGTGTAGTGTCTGAAAGATAGAGATGTAAGTGCCACATTATAAATTGAATCATCTTTAACTTGTTTGAATTTCGCTTATTGAACCTTTCAGTTTTACTCACCCATTGGCGTTGGCGGCTGGGGTTGCGCCACTGGTGCAGGAAGCTCGCCTGCTGGTGCCGGCGGCGCTGCGGCCACTGGAGGGACAACTGGCGGCGGCGCGAAGGGTGCACCGTTGGGTGGTGCAGCTGGAGCTATGTGCGTCGGCAGCGGTTGATGCTGCGCCGTGGGTGCACCCAGGGGCTGTGGCTGGTGTGGATGCTGCTGCTGCGCTTGTGGCGGCTGGTGATGGTGCGGCGGCGGTAGTGTCGGCTGCTGTTGTTGCTGTTGTGGCGGCAGTATCATGGCACCCGCGGCAACGCCCGCCTGTCCCTGTTGCTGCAGCTCTTGTTGCAGACGATGATGCGCCTGCTGGCGTGCCCGAAACTCGGCCGCCTTCAGCTGCTCCAGATGGAACTGCTGGCGCTCTGTGATGAGCTGCTGTCGTTGGTACTCAAGACCCTCGCGCTCACGCTCCATGGTGGCCTCTAGCTCCTCAAAATGCCGCAATTTGATTTCCAGCTTCTTCATTTGCGTCTCCACCAGCAACGCCACAAGCGACTTGATCTTGCGCTCCTCCAGCGCTGCCAAGTGCTTTGCCTTGACTGCTGCCGAGGCCAACGCCGCGGCAGCTGCTGTTTGCATATTGTTCTCGCTAAAGGCTCCCTCCTTAGCCGGTGCTCCGCCGCTGCTGGCATCGTTGCTGCCATCCTTGGTCTCGCCGTCGCCGCTGTTATCCTCCGTTTTGATCTCAATGTCGCTGTTGGTGCCAGTCTCTGTGGGTGAGGAGTTGGAAGCCGTTTTGTTTGAGGCGTTGCTCGTTTTGTCGGTTTTGTTGGCTTTGTCGCCGCCGGCTAACGACGACGACGACGAATCTTTCGATTTTTTATCTGTGTTATTGGTGGTGGGCGTGTTGCTTGTTGCTGTTGTAGTTGTTGTTGTTGTTGTTGATGTTGATGATGTGGAACTTGAGTCTGTGTTTGTGTTGAGCTTATCCGATTTCGTTTTGTCTTTGGACTTGGCGTCGTCTGTGGCTTGTGTGTGAACAAACGCATAACGCAACACAAAAGACGTCCAATTTATGTCATGTTCGCAATTTTGTAAATAAAAGAAACATTAATGAAAACATAAAAGATATTGGCGGGAAAACGAAAACATTTCTCGGCAGGCCGACAAATTTTATACCTTTGCAAATAAATTTGAGAACTACCAATTGGTAATTTTATTATTAAATTAAATAAAATATGATGGTCGAGGCTTTATTCAATAAAACAAATGAACAAAATTTGTGTTCATCACGCAAGTCAAAGCACTTGAGCAAACCAATGGACAAGTCAACAGTGGTTTAAAAGCGTAATTTCGAAGCACAGATACTAAATTATGTGAATTAAATCTCCAATAATTATATGATTTGTATAAAAAGTAAAGAAAGTATTACGACTCATCAAACGCCTTTTCAAAAAAGTGAAACAGGAATTTAAGTACACTACCGAGCAATTATTATTATATACATATAATTTAAACTAATTACCAAAATGATTTTTCATTCGCAAAGATATATACGTAGCATAAGTTTATTTATAGCTTTGTTAAACTTACCGTCTTTTTTATTAATATCCTTCATTTCCTCATCATTGCCGCCCGACGCGGAGCTGCTGTTGTTGCCCTCCTTTGCTTCGTCATCTTCTTTCTCGTTGCCTGTGCCGGCAATGCCGCTGTTGGCCAGACCAAAGTTGGGATTGAATTTGCCGCCGGCCGAGGCCTTCTCCACGTTCTTCATATGGTTATCCATAATTGTGGCTGGCACCTCGTCCTGCAGCGACGATAAATAATTAAATTTGTTTCCTTCCAAAGACAACCCTGTTGGAAACTTACCTTGATAGCGGCGAATTCCTCCATGGCAGCCTTGGCAGCGGCAGCAGCGACGCGTGGATCCACCACAGACGCCAGAAATGCTACTGTTGACATAATAGGATTGCCGGACTTACTGAACGGTATTGGCTGGCAGCCAAGGGGACCTAGGAAGCCGCCATCGTCTTCAAGGTACGGATCCTCTATGGGCAGGCGCAGAAAGTGTAAAATGCACTCGTCCTGGGTGCGTGTGCCCACATGCTCGCACACCTTGTTCCAGTCGTCCTTGTGCATCTCGAGGCCCTCGAGCAACAGAAGCGTCTCCTGGTCGGTCCACTCGCGCGACATGCTCGCCGCTGTACGATTCTTCATTGCCGCCGGTTTCTTGGCGTACTGATCCAGCTTTAGGCCAAACTGACTGACCCCCGAGGCCAGACCGCTGGCGGCGCCATTCTCCAGTGTCTCTGTTTTGATGCCCAAGCCGCCAGCGTTCTTATCGCCATCCACGCCACCAGCCTCTTTGCTGAGCGGCTTCTTGTCGAGATCGAGCAGTGTCTTGGCTGCCGACGGTTGCTGCGTCTTCTGCGGATTGATTGCCTGCAAGCCAGATGGCGTATCCGAGAGTATGTGAAAGTGCGAAGTGGGCGGCGGGCCCATAGGCGTGGGACGCAAATCAGCATCAATTTGATAGTTGATGAGACCCCACTGTTCTAGGAACGCGTGCACGCGCATTATGGCGCACACGTCACCTGCCAAATTGCGACGACAGGCTGTGCTGGTCAAGTACTCTGTGGGATTTAACCTGAAAGCAAAAACCAAAAATGATAAAACTCCTTAAAACAAGTAAGCTTAGGCGAAAATTATAATTTTAATAGAATTAAATAGCTCAATTAGGTAACCCACCTGTAGGTGTCAATCATAAAGTTGCGATAGGCCATGTAAATCTCTGGCGTCTTCGATTTGTTCTTACTGTTGAAGAACTCGGGCATTGCGCGTTTTTCGATGACATGAATTGAGTTGTAATCAAACCAGGCCGAATATGAGGGCACAATAATGTGATGGGTTTGTTCAGTGACATTGTCCTCCATATCTTCCTTGGCTGAGGAGGAGAACTCCTGGGTATTGCTGTTGTCGCTGGTCTTGCCCGTTTGCGAATTGTCGCCGTCGCCGGTGGACAGCGCCTGGGCAGCACTGCCGCCGGTCATTTCATCGTCCAGATCGGTCATGGTGCCACCTGATTTCCAAAGAGAAAGGTAAGCAGACAAAGGCAGTTGGATCACATGAGCAGCTTACCTTTAATGGGCATCATATCGTTGTCACCACGTGATTTGCCGCCAGGTGCTGGGCTGGCTGTCGATTGGAGTGCCGAATGCGTCGTCTTATGTACTTCCTGGATGTTGGGCTCAGCCGGCGGATCGTCGAGCTCCCGCGTAAGGTCCTCATCATCGTCATCGTTACGCGACTTCTTGTGTATAACTGCTGGGGAGCGCTTTCGCTTTCCCGGCTTCGATGTGGACGTTGAGGTTGTGGGCGACGGCGAGCGACGTCGCTTCTGCTTGCCGGTGCCACCTGTGCTTGTGGTTGGCTTCTTTTTATCGTCGCCAAAGGACATGATATCGTCGATAGACATGCGCTGCTTGTGGGTCTTCTTCTTGCCCAACTCATCCACCTCATAGTCCTCCTCCGCCATCCATTCGTTGTACTGCTCTAGGTCCAAAATCCAAGACGCAGCCACACGCCAACGTTCCGCTGGCGACTCCGGATTCTCGGGTATATTATCCGGTAAATCAAAGCTATTCAACGTCCATGAATCGTAGGACTCAGGAAAGTAGTACCAATGAAGCATAACATGATTGCCACGTTTGAAAATGGGGCGAGCATATTCATCGGGATGTGGATCCACCACGGGATAGACAATGTGCGTGGCATCTTCTTCATCGGTGACGATTTCCACCCGACGATTGTCAAGAATTTCACGCAGACGCGCCTCGAAGCTCTTCTCAATCTCCGGTCGGATATAGATGTAGGGTATGCGATAGAGATCTGCCTCAACGAGCGCTTGTTCGATCTCAATAAGCAATTGGATATTGGGATCCTTTCTGGTAGGATTCTTGCCAATCGAAAAGTCAAATTTTTTGCCACGCTGCTCAGCCCGAAAACGAAACATGGTGGAGAAAATGATGCAGAGACCTCCACCGTTCTTGAAATCCAAAAAACAACGCATCTGCAATGAACAAATTTAATTATTAAGATATTAGTATAGAATGTGGTCAAAATTTGTGTATATGTGGCCAATTACCAGCCTAGTTCACTAAAACAGAAATTCACATACAATGGAAGAACAAATAAAATCAATAAACACTTATTCACTTTACTCTAAAAAAAAAACAAAAAAAACCAAAATGTTTGGTTTTCTTCTTTTTTTTTATTTTTAAATCGAAAATGCTTCGTTTCGTGCTCGATTATTGCAACACCGTTCGTGTCTGTCTAGAAATTGTGGAATGCGCGCATCTCTAGCGCGCGTGTACATACAACATTTTGCACACCCAAAACACCCTGTTCCCCACACACACACTTACCGGGATTCTTGTCGCCGGTGGATCGGCAGAGTTTTTGCCCAATTTCGCCTCAACATATTGCAGAAATAGTATAAGTAGCTGTGCAAGCGATTCCTTTGTTATTGGCTCCGAGCTGTGCGCCAAGTACTGTAACACAAATCGACGTCAATTCTCGTATGTTTTTAATTTGTGCGAAGCGCCATTTTTGTTTTCGCTTACGGTGGCGGCGCTGGCGTTGTACTCACCTTTTTACAATTCTTTTGTAGCCATTGTCGTATGGACTCAAAGCCCTGCAGCGTCTCTGGAGACTGGAAAAAGTCAATATTAGGACTGCCGTCCTTTTTAGGACCAAGTGTATTCATTGTGCAACACTTTTTATATGCTTTTATTTGATTTGATGCGCAGTTCACGTCGAAAACGAATATTGAAAATGCTGCAGCCGCAATAGACGCACACGAATGGGGTGGCGGAGTATCGATACCAATTGAGTATTTGTGTACATTTTTATCGATATTAAAAGTACTCGATACAAAGTGAACTCGTTCTTGAGTTAAACTAGTTCCCAATAAAATACGAATGACTTTGTTTAAACTTTCCAATAATGTAAACAAATCATTGGCCACAAATGTAGCAATAATTTTTAATAATTGTAATGCTTTATAGAATATATTTTGGATATCTGGTGATCTTAAAATTAATATTTAATTTTGCCTTCTTACTAGTTCATGTTTACTAAATCCAAATGAAAAATTCCATCTCCATATCTAAGTAGTGTTGTCACTTCCCTTAAATAGCCACGTTGACTAATTCTATTATAAAAAGTATAGTTCATACAATTTTCACTCGTTTAGAACCAATTTTAAACCGTGGTATTTAATATAACGCTCTGTTGCTGAAAGTTTGATTCATTTTCGAATTAGATAAACAGATAGAAGCAACTAACGACGGATCTGTTGCAACCCTATTTGAATTTTATTTCATGCGCCATTCGAGCACCGCACAGTATAAATGTGACTTGAACGCCGCGAACATGGCTTTCCCTGGTAATTTTAATATCCAAAAATTTGAGAATATCCAGCAAACTGAGTGCATTTGTGTCTGTGTCAAACCAAATGTTAAATTAAAACATTGACTGTTTCGGTTAAACGACTTTTGATACACAATCGAATTCGCTGCGGGCTCCATTCCTACGCCGGTGTGTTTGTGTGCGTTAAAATCAATGGAACGAATTGGCTACCCGTGCGAGTGAATAAGAACAATTTTTTGACGCTTGCAAAAAAGAAAAAGAGCAAAAATAAGTGAACGCGTAGCAAAGCAGCGCTGCAGCAGAGCCCAACACACACATACACACACAGACGCGCAAGCAAAAGTGAACTGTACAATCTATAGCAATAAACAAAACAGTAAATAGCCAATTTTTTTTTCAAATAAATCATTAGCTGGCGGTGAAAAGTGGACAAAAATGCATAAACTAAATGCAGAGCGCATGATTTGAAGTAGCAGCAAGCAGTCGCAGTCGCAGTGCTGCCGCAGCAGACGTCGACGCGACGCCGATACCGCCATAGGCATGCTGCAGTAAGCAGAGTTGCTAGCTCAGCACGCCGCGACAGAGGCAGCGCCAGCCGAAACGTAACATTTGCCAAAGGTAAGTGCCATGTAATGTGTTAATAAATGTAGCCTGGCTTATGTGCGTATGTACACGTGTGTGTGTGTACATATAAGCTAATTACATTAGTATTAAATATTCTGTGGAGACGCAACCCTCGACTACTTATCGGCGTTGCGGCGACTGCGCTGCTTTCCTTGACGCCGCAGCACAGCGCGTCTTTCTTCCGTTTAACTTTGTGTGTGTGTAATTGCGCTGCCTCTGATACTTTTCTTGCTGCGTCAGCCCGCGGAAGGTGGGGCAACGGGGGCACACTGTTCTCGCTGATAAGCTTACATTTATGAAATTGTATAAGTACATATACATTTCCGTACGTACATAATGTATGAATGTGTATGTATTTAAGATAAAAGTCCTTTGTTTAATTTCTTTTGTTGTTGTTTTTTTATAGCTTGTTTTGTCTGTGGAGTTTTCTTGGCAGCGTTTAAAATGTCCCCGTAATTATATTTTTAGTCTCAACAATTTCCCCAATACATTTTGTTTTTAGCTTTTGTGTTTTGGCATTTTGAATGGATTTTTTTTTTGTTTTAGTTTTTCGCAATTGTTGCCTGCCTCCCACCGATCGTTCATTCACTTACTTTTGGGCGCACCAATTGACGAAACAACGGCGCATATTTTGAGACTGCGAGCATTTGCTTTTGCCTAACGTTCAAGTGCCGTCGTTTGTCGCTGCCGCAGTCGAACTCTTAGTCAACATGCGTTGTCCACGTTGACGACGACGACGTCGACGACCCAGCAGCAGTAGCAGCGGCAGCGGCAGCAAGCGGCATTTATATTTATTTATGGTCTGCTACCGTAATCGACATTGCCGACTGAAGCAGTCGCCGCCGCTCCCCAGCTTTTTCTCTCTTTCCTTTTATATAGACATAAAATAAATACATATGTATATGTATGTACATACCTTAGTGGGGTAGGGCATTTGAACTAGTTATATACGATCAGGCAAAAGTGTGCGCATGTTTGTACGCATGTAATCGACTATGCTTTTGCCATTTTTTTTCGCTACTTTTTACCATGAATAATTTAAAACCACACTGCTTTTCTTCACATTATCAATTTTCGATTACACTTTTTTTTTTTGGATAAGCTTTGTTGAGCTTGTATCGTTATCGATGCGTGCTGTGTTTACTCAGTCACTTATCGACTAACGTTTTTCTTTAAAAAACTAAAAATGAAATGCAAAGCAATGAGAAATGTGATTTAGAGACGCTCCTTCTGCCGATATCATACATTAGCACAGAATCATTACACCCTTGTTACACATTTTAAATTTGTTCAGGGTGTAAAAGCAACAATATTTGCATTATATTTTCTAAAGTTGTTATTCAGGAATCCAGTATTAAAAATTTACCTAATAATATACCTGATATACAGTAGTAAATACTTTTATTAAAATATATAACAAAAAATAAATGGCGCAAATGTTACTACTTTTAGAAACATCTGAACATTTAAGATCTTTAAAAGAACTTGTTCCCATTATTTGTTTTATGAGTTTCTTTCTTGCACCCTTTTATTCTTGCTGTATGCATCAAAAATGGAACTATTTATACAGAGCAGTTCAATAATAGCTCATAATTTAGACTTCGTTATTTCGCGCATGTGCAATGAAACTTGCTGCAGCTGTTATAATATTTGCTTAATGTTGCTGCCATTGTTTGTATGCAAATATTGAGCTGTTTAATATTCAAACACATTTGTGTTTTCATTGGTGCAAAATTCCCAAACATGATGTTGGATACACGACTTTCTGTAACTCGTTTTAGTCCACAAATGCACAAGTATCACATGTATAAACATATAAACTGTCTGTCTAACACAGAATTTGGCAAGTTTTCGGTAAAGTCGCAAACCTGATCATTCTATGTGCTGCGCCATTGGGCCTTCGTATATTTTCCCTATTCCATGGTGGTGTGAATTAGTGGGCTCATTTGCCTTATCATTTTATCTATAAACATACCATATTAATCAGACCGTTTGCGGGTATAGCAGACAGAACTTTATGAACTAACTTAAACGGTTATTATGCATTTATTGTGGTATGTTATGCATTTTACACAAAAATTCACAGAAGTTGAGACGAACTAAAGTTATTTATTATCATTTGAATCGAAGAACTTTAAAAATAAAATCAATTCAATTCACTCTCTCCGAAGGTAACAATCAATCTGAGAAATAAATTCGGGCAGGCTGACTCATAAAAATAACGAGGGATATGGATTGGGGGCTCGTTGAAAGACGCTTATTCGAAGCCAACGTGGACTTAAATGATTGGTCACAATTTTAGATGGTTAACATTAAAGTTCAAGTTCAACTCTCTACGACAAATTAGCTAGAGTGCGGAATGTGTGTATGTTCTACGGATGAATGGAAGTACGTGCACATTTCAGCTAAATCAGACCGCTTTTATGTGAGTTTCTTAATAATTATTGGCCCATTAATGCCAATACAAATTTGTGCACAATTCACAGCTTATCTCTAGCAATCAAATTGCTGTTTATGAATTTATAAATAAATTCGTATACTAATCGGAAATAAAAACAAGGACAAAAACAATAAAAGGGCGTGCCCGAAGAGAAGTTACTCTGGACGCAGCTACGATCTGCCGTAATATACATTCGAACTATATAACAATATTTATCGATTTTTATATGCAAAATAAAAAAACCATTTGGCTAATTCGACTTTGCTAATAGTTTTGATCAAGAATTTATATAGGCTGATCAATAACAGTCAATTGATTGCAAATTTTAGACGGAAAAAACAACACTACTTAAACTATCTTTGTATGTATATACTATGCTCATGTGATGACTAGTTATATGCGAGCTCTCTCTCTTAAATATAGCGTCGTATCTCAATATCAATCGAGAACCGCAATAGAAATTAAAGTACTTTGCTTCTGTTGCCTCTCTCTCCCTCGGTGTCTGTATCTTTTTCTCTTTTTGCAACCACGCAAGGTTGTTGAAAAATCGAGGTAAATACTATACCGTTGTTTAAGCTTTTATTGACTTATATTTTATTTATTGCTGTCAATTAATGATCAAGCCATGTCATACAAATGTTTTCATTATAACTTTAACGACGAGCATTATCTAAGTATGTAATCTGCTAGTTTTATTGCATTGATGTTTAGCTGGATAAAGCTGAATGAATATATATTGATTGTCAATAAATTAAATTGCACATGAAACGTTTTCTTTTCAAATACGTTTTTTAATCAGTATAATTCTTAAGGTTAGTGAACCTCCTTTAGGTTGTGTGATCTTCTATTTGATAATATATATATGTATATCTATCTATCTATGTACTTCATTCGAACAATAACCCAGAGTAACTTTTGATAATTTCTGAAACATTTAAGTATGCTTCGTGTTCCACTCGCATCTGTATCAATTTTATATATATGTAGTATGTGAAACCGATATTTTGATTTGTTTTTTGCTCAAATCATTTATTTATGAAATCATTAGCTTTTCACGTAGTCTCTATACGCTTTACAAAACATAATGCTATAAATAACACCCAATAATCACGTCCCGTCGATGAGGTGTTTTGTAAATTCTACTTATCTATCACTTATAAACATGTATGCAGTTATTATGAGTAATTTCTAAACAATTTTGTGTTTCATAATAAATTTTAATAATTTCATAAATTGTATTAAATAATTTCATAGGGTTTACTTAAACTTAAAGCATAAACCATTTATAATGTATACAGTATTTCTTATCTCTGAATTCAGTAAGTTTACTATTATTTAATAGTATTTAAATAATAGAGAATTATAAAAATATTGGAGAAGTTAAAATTCTTAATTAGGAACCCTAATACTCGTAAAAATTCGATTTATTCCCAGTTAGATTACTATTATTATGGTTTAAGATTAAACAATCTTATATTTAATATTATATAACGCATTCAAATAATCTATAGTTGTGTTACATAAACCTAGTTACATAAATATTATTACAGATTTGTCAACACTTCCTCGAATCTACTACTAAAATAATTAATTTTTTTTAAAGAGTGTGTGTGGGTGTGCGCGTGTGTGTGTTTGTGTGTGTATATCATGTAATCACGCTAATATGTTTATTCCCCAATCGGCTTCTAGATGTCGCTTGTTTGTTTGCTGAATTGTTGCGTGTTTCACGCGCGACCCCAAAAAACAAACAAAAAAATTACAGTATGCAGCCAAAAAGTGGTAATAATGTATTTAGATTTCAACGCGTTTGCTATATAAAACATAACCAAAAGCAACAAACAACGAACACATACTTGATATGTACATACATATAGTTGTATAAACACTTCATTAATATTCAAGGTTGTCGGCGCGCTTAAGCTTCCTTATACAAAAAGAAAGAGAAGCAAATTCAAAGAAACAAACAAACAGTTTTGTTGAACTCGTATCACTTCTTTTTTTTTTGCTACTTTGTTGCCCAAAAAGTCAAAAGGTTCCTAACTGACTGGCCCACTTTTTATACTCGTTCACGAAGTGAAAGAGTATATTGGTTTTGTGCAATGTCCGTCTTGCTGTCCGTATGAACGCAATTATTTTCGCCGCTATTGAAGCT
>SCDY01001156.1:0-35732 GCA_004143825.1 Drosophila micromelanica
TATGTGTAAACGAGCTGAAATGTTTATAGAACCAGATCGCAGGGTTCAGGGTATCTCCTAGTCGGGCGGCCCCGACTAGAGCCTTCTCACTTGTTTTCTCTGAGTGAGTTGCTTGTCTATTTTATGGAGCCGCGCTGCTGTTGTCTCATAAACTTGGCGTACTTTCCTTTCAAATTACGGCCAACAGTGTTAATTAGTCCAAGTTTTCACTTGAGCATTTTATTTCATTGTAGACGCGTTACGTTTTCATGACGGGGACAGCAGCCGATTGAAGGGAGGGACGGAGGTGCGGGCCACCAAATTACCAAATTGTCGTCGTTTTGGACAGCAAAAAATTTTTGTTGTTAGCCAATTTATGAGCGCAGCGCCAGCAACTGTTTCATATATACATTATAATAAACTTTATGGCCGTTTTGTGACCGAAAACTTTTTTATATTTTTTTTGGCGAATTTAGCACGAAGCGGGACAACGTAGACAATGTTGGGAATTCGTATTGCCTTAAATGATTAACAATAGCGGAGGATTGCCAAAAAACAAAGGAGGATTAGTTGTAAATCAACAAAAAGTAGCCTTAAATTTGTTGCAAATGTATTTTGTATAAAACGTGTATAGAAAAACGGTTAAAGCAATTAAATTGTTATGTGTTTCATTTCCATTTATACCTAACCTACGTAGGAATTTATAATTTTTATTAATGGAAATGGAACAGAAACTAAACAAATAAGGTAAGAAATGTGTATAAAAATAAATTTAAGGATAAATATAATAAATTTTTAACCAAATTGTAACCCTGCGAAAATATATATATTGAATATTAATTTTTTTTCATTGAAGAATTAAATTCAGAATAGAGATTAGATAAAGTAAGAAATGTTGTAATGTATCTTGCTTACTTTTTGCGTAGTTTTTAAATCGAATATTGTTGTATGAGCACAAAACAGTTTAAATCTTTTAAATTCAACATATTTTTTGATTCATTTCCAATCATTTTTTCATGTTTCATTTCAATACCTCACAAAAGCACAGTTGAGCTCAAAAGATTTCAAGTCAAATTGGTATATATGTATATAATTTAATTATGGCTCAATTTGAAAGCCTCATAACTGACAAATTTGCATTATGGCTGCGTGACTTGAGGGCTTATCGCATGGCAATTTCCACAATTGAATGCCATCGTTGATGAGTTGAGAGTGAAGTGAGCCTCACACGTTGAAGACGCCGCTGCCATCAAGAAATTGCGCAATTGCTCAAGTGAAACGCGCGACTTGCGACGAGGGTTGCAGACAACCTGAAACCCAAATGCGGGTGGTTTTGAGCCACGTTCCAAATGAAAGGCAATAGACGAACGGAGAGGGGAGGCAAGGGAAGGGGGGAGAGGAGTATAGAGTATAGAGTAGAGACCACTGAATGGCGCATGCTGTGATAATGCTATTTGAGCTTTGCTTTTCAAATTGAGCACTCGCTGCGCTTTAGTTTGAAAAGCGAACAGCAGGGGAAGTGGGGTATGTCTGCGATCTTTGAGAGAGCGTGGACAAGCGGGGGTGGCAACTGCACACACACACAAAATTATGAATCACTAGACACACAGGGCGGCACTGACATCCGGTGGGCAAAACAAGGGCAAGGCGAAACAGGGGCAGGGGCTAGTGGGTATTATCGTAATACGTGTGGCAACAACTGCTTAGAAGCGGAAGGCGCAACACGAGGGACGGAAAAGGAGGCGGGGAGGGTTTGTGGGTTATGAAGCTTGTCACTGCTGCTTAACGGGAATTAAGTCATTAGTGTGTGCGTGTGTGTAAATATCAATTAAAGCTGCAATTTGCAAATTGTCAGAGCCGCAGGAAAAAGTGTGAAGATAATGCCTGATTAACATGATAAATGCATTGATTCGATTATCGCCTAGCAAACTTGGCACAAAAAAAAGCCAACAACAGAAAATAGTCGAGATATTTACGCCAAATGTGTCAACGTTTCAAGATTTGGGCTAATGCGATTGATGGGCCAGTTGTTGACTGTGGTTGTTGTTGCTGCAGCAGGTGGGGCTAATGACATTTGCCAGACGATTGCAACCTGGTTGAAGGCAACGCCAAGAATCGTGCAGATGTGCCACGCGATGTCAACAATGTGAAAAGTGGCAATGTTGGCGCCCCCACTCTCACATAAATGGGCGGGCTCTGTGGGTGAGGGGCGTGGCAGTAGTCAAACTGCAGGTTGGCAGTCTAAGGTTAGTTTAAAAGTTTTAAAAGGTGCGCCAGGGCGTTCCTTAAGTAGGCTATGGAGTGAATAAGTGCAGAATAGTACAGAGAGTGGAAGAGAGAAAGTAAAAAAGAAAAGAGAGGGGGGATAGTGGAACCATCGCTTATTTCTAGTAAATGAATATGTCGAATGAGGCATGTCGAACTGCATTAAACGTTAACAAGTTTAGAAGCAAATTTGATGTGTTAAAATAATTTGTTAAGCTTTTGAACTATTAATATATTATATATTATATAAATATTCGGGACATCAAGCTAAATGTATCATCTAACAATAAAAAAGCAGAAGCCGCCAATCAAAGATACCGTTAGTATAGGACCAAGACGAGGTACATATTAAAAATAAAAAATTGCATCTTTGAATCACTAAATAAATGGAAACAGCAATTACATATTTTAGGTTAAACAGCTTTGCAATCGTCTTACAAAAGTACGAAAGTAAATGCAATCTTTACGTAAGGGCTAAAAGCATTTCGTCATATAAATAAATATTATGATAGCTCCAACCACATTTCATCACATTAATCACAGTATATTGCGAAATTGGATAAATTAGGTATTGCTATATACTATTTCAACTTATCCAACAATTGATGACTAAGAAAATTCTTTGCTTTATCTACTTTTATTGTTACAAAGAAAATACAAAAATATCAGGTGTGTAAGGTATATAAAAGATAAGGATAAGATAGAGACAAATGGTTGAGAAATGCAAAAAAGAAAAAGTTTTGTAACTCTTATTGAACTGCACCGACACTCATCATATCGTCATTATTATCGTTATCATTGCGCTGGATCATGATCAAGTAGCGCTCAAAACTGAAACGTGACATTTACAACGAGCTCGGGGATTGTTTGCGGCCCTAAAAAGAGGCCGAGGACGCGGCCAGTGAAATGTTGTAACAATAATAAGAGCGTAGGCAAGCAGAAAAAAAAAGAAAACGAAAAGAAAAAGAAAAACAAAAACGTCGATGGTTAGTTTGGAATTTCATTCTGTAATGTCATGGTCGAAGTTGCGTTTTGGGAAAAATGGAAGCAAAAGAAAAACCGAAAGAAGTAAATGGAACTGAATTGTAAGACGTTAAAGCCGCCACAGAAATTTGTCACTGTAATAAGCGCATTTGGATTCACATTCTTTTCCATATATACTCTGTTTACAAAGTCTAAAGGGGTATATGGATTCGTGTCATTGTTGTTATTTGCCTAATATTGAAATTAGTCTTAAAACTCGAAAAATGTATATTTGTGAAAGCTTTAGTTGAATAAGATGTAAAATTAATAATATAAAATAGATTCATTATAAACATCGATAAAAAGTTATTAGTTATTTAAAAAACCATTTGAAATAATGTGCATTGGAATAACAGATACATTATCAAGCAAACTTTTGCTCATTAATTTTTAGCTATACAGAGTATCGCGTAGTCAAGTGTACGCCACTGTAACATTCTAGATATTTTTTTTATTTGTTTATCTGAATGATTTGAAGAATTTTTCATTGACTCAATCGTAGTCACCTTTGTGCCACACGGCGAAACGTGTTCAAGTTTATATGCGGCTTAGCGGCTTTTTGTTGTGGCTCGATTAATTTATGCACAGCGTGCTCATTTGTATTATTATGGTTTATGAATCCGTATGGCTCATATAAACGTAATAGAGCCATCAATGGGCCATAAAACTAGAGCTCCCAACCAAAAGCTGTCAAGCTGTTCAAGCCAAGTGGCAGCTGCCACGCCCAATGCAGCGCCAGAGCCAAGCCCCGTCTAGTCGACGTGGCGGCAGTCAAAAATAAAGAAGAAAAAGCAGAGAAAAAAAGCCAACAGCAGCCAGCTTCGAAAAGTGGGTGGCAAACAGCTGACTGACCGACTGGCTGACAGACTGCCCGCCTGACAGTCTGTTAACTGCAATTTGACAGCGTCTTTATCGACTTTTAATTCGCTGCACAATTTGCATATATTTTAATTCTTAAGACAAAGGCGCTACGGAAGGAATCGATTCAGCGCGCAGCGAAAATTACTTGTACTTGAGCGGAATTTACAATACAATTCTTTAACAGGAACGCACAGTGGTGAGGGGTTTACAAAGGGAGGAAATTATCAAACATAAATTTAGATGATTAATATTAGTTAATGTTTTATTTGAGAAATTACAAAATAAATTTTAAAAATATTGTGTGTATATTATTAAAAAATTTAAATTTTATTATTTTGGATAGGGACAACTACAATCCCAAAAATTCTTTAAATTCATAAGGGTATAAATTGATATATTTTGATTAATTTGCAGGTGTGTTGTGTGTAATTTGAGTCACTGTGACTGAAGCTGCTCTACAGGCACACAAACTCACAATGGATTGTCATTGATTTTTTGGGCCTCTTTTGAAGTAGAGAGAAAGAGGCGTGCTTAAGCACTCGTAGTTCGCCCTTAGTCACATTAAGGGGTATGAGTCAGCAGCAATGGTGATCCATCAGGCGCATTTACACCGAGGCACTTCAAATCGCAGCCAATTGGCGGCGGTGCGGAGAAGAGGCCTCTGCAGCTGCCTCTTCATCATATGCAAAAATAACAACAACAAAAATTTGCAAACAAAAAGAAAACAATTTCGCTTGTCCGCTTTCATTGAGAAACGGCACAAATTAAGCAAATTTATTTTACCCTGTAATAGAGACACGAGACAAGCGACGGTAATATATATATATATATATATATATATATATGCATATATATATATTTATATACATATAACCACGTACTATATACTGATTCCACATTGGAGGAATCGGCGACGTCGAGCAATAAACAAAATATTTTAGCGAATTAAAAGAAAATTGCCTCATCCGACAGTTTTTATGTGCGACGAGGCTGTCGCCTGTCTGGATATATATAATTTGGATGGTTGTGTCATAGATGTAACCATAGAGCTAGTTTACAGCAATTTGCCAAATCGGAGAGCCATGAGTCATACTTAAGTAAATCAACTAACAAGGTTTTCAACTAACTAAAACTGGGGGCGGTCGGGCTCAATTAAGACTAGGTTCCGCAATTAAAGCAAGTACATTTCGCTTGCTTGATCAACGGATATTATATAATTCAATTTAAATCTTAAAAAAAATTAAAATTAAAAAATTAAAAATTAAAATTAAAAATTTTAAGTTTTTGACTTAAAAATTTGTAAGTGTACAGTTTTAAATTAGAAGCTAATGAAATTGTGATAGAATTTATCTTATAAAATGTCGCATATTAGTTTTATTAGTTTTTTGGATGAATGAAACTGGGGAATTCAAAAACAAAAACCTGACTAATGAACTTAACTATTTATGACTCAGTTTAATGTTTCTAAATATAACTGGTATGGTAATTTTTTAACTGCAACAACTGTTGTCAACCAACCTCCTGATAAACTTTTAATAGCTTTTCAATTTCCAGTTTGCTGTTATTAACAGAAAGGTAGCAACCAGATACATTTTTTTCCTCACTCGTCTTACAAATATTATAACAGAGGGTCCCAAAACTAAACATATCGATCAGTTAGAGTTTAATGTATTAGAAATTAAATATTTTTAAGAAATACAAACTTAAAAAAAACTATTAAAACTAACTTCTGCTCTTTGTTTGTTATAGAGTATTTTCAAGTCCCACACATTTGCTTGCAAAACTTTAGGCCCCTTAACAGTCTGTGGCAATTGCTGTTTGAGCCATTCATCAAATGGCAAATTAGAAATTCTTTTGGCGTTGCAGCGGTGGCCTTTGTAGGCGGCACGTGTCGTCGCCGATGACGTTATGACAGCAGCTGCTGCCACGTCTGTTGCCAAGTGAGACGTCATCAGACAACTTTGTTGTTCCTGTTTTTGTTGTTTTTTGGTTGTTTGTGTTGGTTGTTTGTGTTGGTTGTTGACAGGAAGCGCCACTGCGCCAAGCCAAAAGAAATAAAAAATAAATAAAGAAAAAAACAGAGGAGGAACCCACCAAAAAGAAAGAAAAAGATCTATGACAAAAGATGCGCTAAGCGGCAACTAAGCAGGACACGTAGACAGCAAGGACTCGAACCGGCTAGTTAGAAGGATGCGTAAACTAATCTGAAAAGTGTGCCCAGGAAAGGACAGCAGGCAGCCAAAAGCAAACACAGCCTACATCCGGTCGAAGCACACACAAAAAAAAAAGAAAGAAAACAAAAACTTGCAACGTAAAAAATAAAATTTAAATGAAGAAATGCGCCCGGTGAAAAAATAAATAAACAGATGAGACATATGCCAAAGATATCAAATTTATATGAACATATATGACAAGAGAGGAGAGTGGGACGCGACGAATATTAAATGCCCTAAAATAACATATGGTTCTATAAAATATAAAAATCTGTTGTTGAAAAAAACTGAGTAAAAATTCTTACGTGGTTATAGTAAATTTATGTAAATTTATGTTAAAAAGATTTTGTTAAAATTCTGTGATATTTATACCCTCTAATTTTAATTGATATGATGTGGTAATCCGTATTATAAAATAATTGTATCAGACTTATGGAAGCATTATCAAATTTGTTCTTGTAAAATGTAAACAAAATATAGTTAAGTTTTTTTTATCTAACAGCATATTTTTATATTTTTCTCAAAAATATATATTTATATATTATATATATATATTAAATATTTAAATTGCCCACCCGGACCGTTTTCTCACCTGTCGTGTCCATGTAAACAATTAACGTGGCAAAGACGAGCGCAAACGAGATTAGGCACAGGGCAATGGGCAATAGCTGGCGATACGGTGATGGGCTGAAGCGCGGATCAAGTTTCTTGCTCTTGGAGGAGTTGATGCCACAGCCCGCTGCAGCAGCGGCCGCAGCATGATGATGATGGTAATGATGATGCTGTTGATGCTGTTGATGCTGATGCTGGTGGCGACTCGTCTGTTTATGTGGCTGGTGTGTGGCTCCGACTGTTGCTGTTGCTGCTGCTGCTGCTGCTGCTGCCGCTTTCGACTGCTTGTGGCAGCAATGCTGATGGCTGTGCTGCAGCTGCAGCTGCAACGGCGCCGTTCGCGTCGGCGTCGACAGCGGCGATGAGACAGTGCTGGCCGAAGGTGAGCTCAAGACGCTGCTCAAATCGCTCATGGAACCTGTTGTAGTTGCACCCATGCCTAGGCCACCGTCGCCACCGCCACCTCCACCTCCACCTCCTCCTCTGTCCAGCTGTCGGCTGTGGCGCTTGTGACGCAGCTGCACGTGATCCGTCTCATCGTAGCCATTGTCTTTGGTTGTTTGCCTCACAGTCTGACGCTGTTGCTGCTGCTGGCCAAAGTTGACATCGTCCACATCCTCGCACTCGATGTCATCATCATCATCCACCGCCGCCAGATTTGTTCGCGCCGGTTGCGTTTTGCGCGTGTGGCACGAATCGCTGTCACTCGATGCTGTTGCTGCTGTTGTTGTTGCTGCTGTTGCTTTGGCTGCTGCTGCTGCAGCTGCAAGCGCCGCACAGCTTCTGCTGAGTGTGTACTTTTTGGGCGTGACCTTCCGCCTGCTGCTTGTGGCAACGTTGGAGCTGCTCGGCGCTGCCAGCTGCTCAGCGGCCAGCGCTGGATGCGCCGAATACACTTGCTGTGACATTATTACAATTGTTGCTCCTCTGGACTGCGCTCCTCCTCGTTCGTTGTGCACTCCTGCTGGAGTATCCTGTTTTAGGTGTAGCTCCTCCTTTGGCTGCTGCTGCTGCTGCTGTTGCTAATGCCACGTCTTCTGCATCCTGGCAACCACACGACTGTGCTGGCAATAAAAAGAAAAGATTGGAGAATCCAATTAGTTTTGTGTTTTTGCGATGTGAGGTTGTTCATATGGTATTTAAATATAAAAAGCTGCCTTTAAGATACCCTATAATTATTTAGAAATCAGTTTTCTCCTCAGAAAATATAACGTCAAAAGTGACTAGACTTTAGTCTCATCTCATATATTTTTCAGCTAATTTTTGCTTGAACGTATGATACAATAAAAAAATACGAGTTTTAGAAACTATAAAAGTCTCTAAATAGAAAAATTAATAAAAATAATAAACAATTTTTTTATTAGGGAAAATTTGTTAAATAAAATAAACTAATTTTAGTTTATATTTAAAAAAAAAAAATTACAAGTCTTATAAAATATTTATTTGATATTTAGCTTGTGCATGTTATATAGAAAAGAATGCCTCGCACATACCCCATTCCACTAATGGCATAGGGTACAATATCAAAACTAATTTGATAAAGTGCATTGAACTGAACTCAGAATGAACTGAGCTCTGGAGCCTGTTCAGCATCCTTTAAGCATACTCTGCAGCATGTGGGTCTTTGGTAATCTTTTGTTAGCTGTCTGCTGTCTGAACTCAATTGCTGTTTTATGAATAGGCAAAATACATTTTAAAAAAAATTAAAATAAGAATAAAACACCAAAGAAACGTAGAAGTGAACCAAAAAAAAAAATGAAAAAAATATGCTCAACAAGAGCCCAAGAGCAAAAGTCGTCGCCGCGACGGCCCAAAAGAAATTGAATACAAACTGCACCACCTGTCAAAAATCGAGCGACGAGCACCGCCAGACGGTGGTGCAGAAGGAACAGCAGCAGCAGCAGCAGCAGCTCGACTCTTTTAGGAGATAGGGCAGGGTGAAGGGTGCGGGGCAACATGAGACGAAACGAGGCGATTGCTAAAGAATTTCAACAACAACGCGCGGTATTTTGTGAACCAAATTAAAAAAGACACAGAGCCAGCCAAAGAGCGGAGAGGGAGAGGGGAGCAATAAGTGAGAGCAAGGGCAGAGGCATTGCAGCGAGGCATGAGAATTATAAATGGAAAGCATTGACGCGCAGCAGGCTGAAGAGGGCTGCGTACAGAGTTGGAGAGGGAGTTGAGGAGGGAGCAGGACCAGGGGCAGAGGGAGCTGTAGAAGGTGGAGGAGCAGCCAAGCAGTTGCTGCCAGTTGTACTCACTACGCGGTACTCGATACTCTCGGTACACGCTACGCGCCTGCGCAACAGCCGATGTGCAAGTGAGAGAGAGAGAGAGCAAGTGAGAGAACGAAAGAGAGAGCACATCGAATCGAGTTCATCAACTGTGGCAGGCGGGCACAGCAGATGTTTTTCCAATGTTTGGGCGGCTGTTGCCTGGTCGCGTTTTTTTCTGCTGCTGCTGCTTCTGCTTCTTCTTCTTTAGCGTTGTTGTTCTGTTGTTATTCATTGTTGTTGTTGTTGTTACTTCTTCTCGTTTTTGCTTTATGAACCATAACGTCTTCAGGTTGGGTTTGTTTTTTTTTTGCCGCATTTTGGCTCCTTGCAGCGGCTGCTAGGGGCAAGGCTGACCAACGGCCAACGATACCCGTCGCCGTCATCATTTTCAGCCCGCGAGCCATTTGCGCATTCACTTGGCCATTACGCGTGTGCTCCTTGGCCAATACCCAGAGAGTCAGTCGGAGAGTACCAATGTCTTATGTGTATATATATGTTTTGATTTGCTGGAATTTATTGAAACATATAGCCAAAGCCGCTGGCAGACCTGTGATTAAATGCAGTTGTTGCCCCGCTGCAGCAACAGCCGCATTTAATGATACCCCTCTCTACAACATGTATCGCAGTATCTTTAAACGATTTGATTCTCGGAATGTGCTCGATCTGAATGAATGTGAATATGTTTGCCCAGCGAACCATTATAAACGTTAAATGATCCCAAGGCAATCAGCGAGTAATCAGTGAGCCGAGAATCACATACATATATCTCGCCTTTATTTGCGCTTGATATTTATAGATATATGCTTATCTGTTATTAAGCCATTAAAAAATTGTGCTCAAATTTTGATAATACATACAATTTATAGATACATATTTCTTCCAAAATTACATAATACATTTTAGTTTTTTTATTTATATCCATTGAAAATACCAATTCAATTCATCCACATATCTTGCGTGTGGAATATGTCAACTGAAGTCCCTCCTCGGGCGCTCAAAAACTCAAACTCAAAATGTACAAACTTTACTGAATTTTTCCCTTTCTTTTTACAGAAAACATGTAATATTAAATTTAAATTTTTTTCATATTCCTTACTTCACTTTAAATAATAAAACAGGATAAAATATATGTCAATTGCCCAATTTGACACATACATTATGGGATTACATATAATATGAGGGCTATAGCCCATATTTCGATTCACTTCCTTTTTTCTTTAGTATCTGGATTTTTGCTTAAATCATGCAAATTCAATTACACGCTTGATTATAGCTCAAAATTAAATTGTATTGAATTAAACGAGATCAATAGACTCTGGCACTTTCACAATTGAAAACACACAAATGCTCATTAATAAGTATATCACCAGCAGCTCCAAAAACTTAATAAAAAACAATTCAAACAATAACAGTATAATTGTTTACTTAAAATTTTTTTTTTTTAGTTTTTTGGACTGGTGAAACTTCCATGTCGTTGTGAATTCATTAATTGTGTGGCGCAAGCTGCAATTCAAATGCATTTTCACAGCTTAAATTTTTCAGTGATTGTCTGTGGTATTTTTATGATTGAAAAACAACAAAAAAAAACGCTTAATGAGATTTTAATTTAGTAATTAGTTTGGGGCTACACACGATTTGTTTTTTATAGATCAGACCGTATAAAAGTATCCAAGTATCTCATGGCAACAACAGCAACAAAACGGCGCGCCGTGTGATTTACGGCCATGTCGCACAGCGCATAAAATCGATCGATTAAAACTGGAGAGATTCTCGCTGAGTGTGTGCATGCCAGTGTGTGTGTGTGTGTGTGTGTGTGTGTGTGTGTATCTTTGTGTGTTGAGCGCGTGTATTTGTGTAGCCTTGTGTTGTTTCTTATTTTTATTTTTTTCTGCTTTGTAGCTAGCTGTGGCGTCGCTTTCATTGATGTTGAGGTTTTTTTTTTCGCCCCTCTTTTTTTTTTGTCTGCCAACTGTCTGGTGAAAATTGTGCGACATGCGAAAGAGATTTGGTGACAGCGGCGCCACCTTAAAGTGCGGCGGAAGCTTTAAAAGATGACGATTTATATTTTCGGATGGAGTGAGAGAGTACGAGAGGCGAGTCAGCAATAGATACTTGATAGTTGTCGTCAAATAAAAATGTATTAGATATAGGACCGAACTTGCTGTGCTCTTATTATTGTTCGTTTAGATTGATATAGAAACCGATATACAAAACTATTTGACTTGGGTCTACTGCAATCAATTCTTCATTATGTGGAGTGCGACATATTTTGCGCCCTGACTTCCAAGAATTTGCAGTCTATAGGCGGAGGGAGGCGGCTAAGAAGTCCAGCAAACAGGCAGACAACATGTTGCCGAGTTGGGGATAGAACCAGCCCAACATGCCACAAGAATAATGTTTTGCGGTTAATGATCGTGCGACGACCATCGTTTCAAATGTAACAACAACAACAACAACAAAGGTACAAAGAGGGAGGAAGTGAGATAGGGGGAGAGTAAAAGAGAGAGGTAACTTAGAGAACGGCACAAGACATTTTGATAAACATTTACAAACGCACTGAAGCAGAAAGCAGAAACTTCATAGCCACATCCAAACAACAACAACAACAACAACGACACGAGGTAACCACGAAGTCGAAGACAACAACAACAACGATGACAGGTAGTCAAGTCAGAAAAGAGGAGAGGGTAAAAAACCAACAACAGTCCAAGAAGGCTGGTCGTAGAATATGCTACGCTTTTAACCATATGGTTTATTTATACAACAACAACCAGAACAACTCGACACACACAGTGGTAACAACAAAGTGGCAGACAATAAAAATGCAATTCTGAAAAACCTACAACCAACAGCAGCAGCAACAACAACAACAACAACAACATGAGCTGTGCGACGACTATCGGCCACAAAACGTTGCTTGGAATTTAGCTGCTACATTTTCTACACTTGCTTGTAAAACGGAGTCCCGATGTGGACGATGTTGTATGGTTATATGGTCAGGGTTGCCAAATGCGAGGTCTGCTTAGTTAGGAGAAATTAATATAAACCCAAATTTAATGAAGTAAAGATAATCTATAGCGAGGTATTAAACTATTGCCTTTCCAATAGTTTGATTATTACTGCGAAAATTTATTGCTATAACAAAAATATAAGAAAATTGTTTAAAACTCAAAAAAACTTAATTTTTAAGATTTTAAAAAATGTTTAACATCTAACATTATAATCAAAATATTGTAGACAAAGGAACATTAATATCTAAACTTCCTTTCCTTCATTAAAGATAGGAAAAAGCCTTTTCAAATGGGTACTTCAGCTTATATTAACAATTTCTCGACCACACCTCGTACCTGACTAGTAACCACTAAAAAGTTGTTGAAATTGACCAATTGTGGCAATTATTTAGTAGATGTTTGCACTCGTACTTGACCCTCGGCTAGACCCTAAAAAAAAAACAAAAACGAAGAACTCAAACTCAAAACGAGCCAAACGAAGCGCTAATGAAAAAATTGCATTCGACGGTAAGTTAAGAAGGTATTCCGAAAATTTATTGGTAACAAAAAAAGTTAAGTACACGTGAAGTGTGTGTAGCATATGCTGTCTGCAGTTGCGATCGGGCGAGGGCGAGGGCGAGAAAGGGAGGCGAGGGGAGAGACCTGAAACTGGTAATACCTTTGTGTGGTCGTCTGTTGCCTCTGCTGCTTCCTCTTCTTCGTCTTGTTATCTACCTTGTTTATCAGAGCGTCGTCGACGACGCGTCGTTTAATTGTTTGTGCCGGAGGCGTCGTCGCTTTTGTAGGAGTTGCAGCGAGACACAACAACAACAATAAAAAAATAAAACGGCAACAAAAACAGTTACTTTAGCAAAATTAGCGCAAGTGACTGGCGAATTGCCAGCAACGACTACGCCGGAATCTAGGGTAAAAGCCTCACCCACCGTACCCCATCCCCGCTTCACCCGACATTCACTTGAAAAGTCGCAAATTCCAAATGTGTCTACGGTTGCGCGCTGCTATTTTATTGCCTTAGCATGTTGGCAATTTATTACCAAAAAAAAAAAATAATATATAGTATATATATATAAAGGGTTGCGGCATGTTTGGAATGGGGCGTTTTAGACTAGGCAATAAAATATTCTTAGTACATGTACACGGACAGTTGGCGTAGTTCCCAACTCGACAGCTGTCGTGTGCCAAAAAAAAAAAAAAGAAAATAAAAAAAAACAGTCCACTTAACCAGGACTCTAAGACATGGCCTGCAGTCAACAATCCAGTCTGAAATTCGTTGTTGCCAGGCAGCGTTTGCAGTTGCAGTTTTGCATGCGACAATTGGCGACTGATACTGATTTGCCACACGCTCCACCAACTTTAGCAACACCTGCTGCACCTTTTTCGAGTTACTAAATCAAAAGTCGGACGGCGCGCTTATCTTAATGAGAAGTTGACGTGTTGGCATGCCAAAATTCTGGGGAACAAAAAAAGTCTTGCGCATTTACAACCAAATGCCGCCGATGGGCATATTTATGGCCAAAACACAGTGGGCGGTCGCGGGTCAATAAAAAAAAAACGTGTGGCCAGTCAATTGCGCAAATTGCGCCATAAAGTTTTGCGGCAAAGAATAAAGAGCCGAAAGTTAAATTTTAAGTTAAGGACATTGCAATTGCAATGCTCTTGCTCAGTAAAAACGAATTAAAACAGTCGAAGGCGGTTTAAACTTTTATTGATGTTGAAAGATGGCGCGGTCGTAGTTTTTCGGCTGGATCATTAAAGGATAAAATTTTGGTAGAAAATTTGGATATTCGCGATTCAACCGATCCCAAGATATACAGATTTTCGTGCAATCTTTAGAGGATGTCACGAGTAATAAATATTTGAATAATGCCTTAGGAAACTATATGCAATATATTCTGTTAACAAGTCTCTACAATAACTAGAGTATTAACTATAATAAATATATCAACGCTCACCGATTTCTGTTCCCACTAATGCAACCTGTAGGCGAGCTAGTGGAAACAACTTGATGCGATCGCCAATTACGCAACTCTCAACTCGCATAACTTGCCAGCGGGCTGCAGCAATTAAATTGGAAATACTCGACGAGCAACAACATTGTTTGAATGATTCCACAGCGCGTAGCTCACTTCCAGGGAAAAAGAACGTTATATTAATTTTACCACCCAGCAGAACAGCAGCAGCAACAACATAAATCACGTAGCATTGACGTGCCTGCAGCCAAGCAAAGCTCAATGAATCTGGTCACACAGCAACATCAAAAGCAACAACAATAACAGAAGCAACAACAGAAGCAGCGTCAGCATGTGAAACATATGCCAAACAAGTCAGAGAGACGTGTAATGAGCAACACGCACTAAACCGAATAGAAATGGAAATGAATCAAGAGCAGCAGCGAAATGCAACAGATACACAGGCGTACGCAAGAGAAAGAGAGAGAGAGAGCGAGAGAGAGGGGTAGAGAAAGCGAACAAACGAATAACAACAACTGCACACAGGTCAAGCAGGTACAAATGCAACAAGCACTCGGTTCGCTCGGCTGATTAGAAAAAGAGTGCAATGTGCGTGTCCACACCCGCTCTCGCAAACCAACACAAACACACACTCGCACAGCCTGCTCGCTCTCTCTCTCTCTCTGTGAGAGCGAGTGTGTGTCTGCCAGCGAGTTCTATTTGTTGAAAACATAAACAATATTTGATGGCTGCGGCGTCAACGTCGTCGTCGTCGGCGGCGGCTGCTTCTTGTGTGTCTACACATGCATGACGAATGGAAAAATAAAAGAAGTCTCCACACCAGGCGAGAGAGCGGGCGAGCGCTAACTAGCAAAGGCCTGGCAGAGGCGCAGGCAATGGGCTAGCATAATAGTTCACTTAATCAGGCTTGAGCGGATTTACCAACGAAGACGGCACATTTATCAAAAAGGCAGCATCAGAAATCGTGCAAGGGAGAGAAGGAGATTCAAAATTGGCCTGCCCAGATAATAGACAAATTGTTGCCTTTCAAAAAAAACAACAACTATGTTCGAGCACACACACACACACATACATATCTATGCTTACATATCGTTTTCTTTAAAGGTATTTAGTTGGCCGTTTTGCCGCTGATAAGCAGCGGCAGCTTGTTGAGGGCTAAGTGCATGCGGGCGGGCGGGCCATTTGGGCAGGTGAAAAATTGAAAATTGAGATTATGTTTAAGTAGGAAAGAAAAAAATATGAAGAGAGCTCAGACTCCGACACGGACTCAGGACTCAATAGCTGGCCTCAAACACATGTCGCTGTTTGGCTGGGCAAGCGGAAGACGTTTGTTGCTTTATGCATGAATGGAGTCGCCGCTGAGGAAACTCAAGTGGAAATTTTTCCACCAGGATAAAAGAGGATGTTGTTTTTGTTTTTGTGTGCGGCTGCATATGTTTTGTTTGCAACACGTTCACGTGGCAGACTTTGGAATTTCTGAAGTTCTGGCATGACATTTCGTTTTTCAGTTTTTTTTTTTTGTTTTGTTTTTGACAGGCATTGCTCAAATTGCGTTTCGTACAAAGGGATTTAGTTAGAAATTTCGATGAAATTAAACAAGTCGTGAGAAGTTTGGCAACGGTGCACTCAACAGCTGTTGTTATTTTGATTTTTATCTAAACGATAATTTTATACTTCCTCAAGAAATGTGAACGAGTATTTTTGATTGTTTAGGAACGCAGTTGAAGCTTTAATATTTGAAAAATTTTGCGTGATTATTGCACTTGAGTTCTTTGTAACTAACACAAAATTTGGGTTGAAGAAAAAATTAAAGAAAAAACAAATCGAACTTTTTGGCAATTATTAAAGACTTGCTGCGCATTCAAATCATAAATATTTTAAATCTTTTTTTTTTTTGCTTTTTATCACATTTTCTAAAAATTTTCTGATTTAAAGAAAATTTTTGTTTGCTCCCAAAATTTAAAACTCTATAACAAACTAAAAATATTTCAAGTTTTAGAAGCAAAACCCACCTCCATTTTTGAAGAATGATTTCACCCGCAATCGTAAAACTGTACTCTGGGGCGCCATTTTGTTTGCGAACTTCCTTGTAACGGGTTCAATTTTATTATTTTTTGGTATGCTTACATAATTCGTAAAAGCGCCAAGAAACGCAAGCTTACAAACAACAATGAATGGCATTGGCAATAAATGTCAGTTGGAGAAGTGCAGAAGTCGTCGTCGTCGTCGTCGTCGTCGTCGTCGTCGTCGTCGTCGTTGGCAGTCGTGTCAATAAATCGAAATATAAACTCAATTTACAAAATTGAAATTGAAGCAGAGGGTTAAACGATGACAATGCACCTGCGCTTCGACGTTCTCAACTCTCGATCGGGGGTTCCGGTTAGCTGGTTAACTGGATAGCTGCTGTGCTTGGCTCATCCTTAACATATTTATTTTATTTGCCGGTTTTTTTGGGGTTAGTTTATGTGCAAATCAGTGTGAGGGTTGAGCAAGGGAACGCTTTGGCAATGGAACACAACAGAATAACAAGAAGGTGTGTGACCTTTTTCCCTGTCTGTTTTATTTAAACGTTGACGTGTGCGAAACATTAAGAAAATAACAAAAGGGAAAAACAACAACAAAAGCCATGACTGCGAAATTCGCATAAAAGTCTGAGAAAAGGTAAAACGGTTTTATGCGCGGATTACAACAGAGCGCCCCAAATGGCAAAACTTGGGAGATACCCTGTGATAAATTTGTAGTGGGGCATATTTCCTTGTGGTAACAGCAATCGCTATACAACTTAATACAAAATCTTATTTATTACCGGAGAATATATGAGATGAGAGAAAATGAATTTGTATTATTTTTTAGAAATCGTTTTAAAATGATAAAAGTAGATTTATTCAATATTTAAATTTAATACAAAAAATATACATATTTCCAAACAAAAAATTTAATTTAAAAACAAATTTTTAATAAATATGAATAATACAAATTATTTTAAAGTTTTAAAACCCTTACATTATATACAAAAAAATATATATTTATTAATTACTATTATTTATATAATATTATTATAATATTAAAAGACTTTATTTTTTCAGATTGTATAAACTTTTCTGAAGAAAGTGACTTCCTTACTTCAATGTATTAGATTTTGCAAGCTGCAAATGTTTTTAATTTAACTTTAGTTGTTTTTTAGTCATACTCTCAACAGGGTATTGAACAGTAAAGTTTGCCAAAAAATGTAACAATTTTTTGCAACCATTTTGTTTGGTTAACCCGCTCGCGGCGCGGCAAATCCGCGGCACGTGCGTTTTTTTTTACCAGCTTTGGGTCAAGTTATGGCGTGGGCGTAATTGATGAGTATGATGGGTAGAGTATAATTTGTAGTCTATATGCGAGTGTGTTTGTGTGTGGCAAGCAGGCGATTGCTTCATTTTGGTCGTGTCTGCCACCGGGCGGCACCTTAATTTGCCGAAAAGTTTTTTTTTATAATTTTATTTTCGCCCTGTGGCGTTAATGTTGCTGATGATTTTGTTTATCAATTGTTGTGGCATGCCACAGCAGTAAACGTGTTTGTGTGTGTGTGTGGAGCGCATTGAACCCGAAACTGTAACCAACTGCTGCTCCTGTTGCCAGTTTAAGAGTGTGTATCTGTGTGTAGCCAAGCGGCGCATGTGCAGCGGCTTGTTGCAGGAAGCCAACAAATTGCGCCACAGACACAAAGTCATCCTCAGGTGCGGGACAGACAGCGGCTCAAATGATTGAGCTGCGGTAATTTAGGTCCAACTGCCAGCCATGACATATTTTACGGGCGGCTCTTTCTGGAGCGCAACGCTTAGAATACCTCTCTGCCCTCCCCGCTGCCCACACTTGTAATTGAAAAAGCTGACAGCAAAATGGCGGCCAACTCTGCGCTCCGCATTTTGCTCTCGGCCTTTTAATTGATTCAATTGTACTAACGGCACATTTTCTCAAGCACTCTCGTCTAGCCCGACTATTCGTCTCGGCAACAGCTTTAACAGCTCTTAACTATTTTCCGCACCTCAACTATTTTCAGCTCGATTTAAATGTCGCCGTTTGTGCCTTGTCATTGGCACTACACCACTGTGTATTATATGATTTAAGTGTTGTATTTGTATACCCTGTAAGAGTAAAATGATTGAGTATGCACGTGCATTCAGGGGTACATTTTTTGCTCTCTAAATAATTTACTCGAAAATGAGTTTATTTACTTTTGTTGCAAAGCTAAGATTAAATTTTCATTGAAACAGAAAATTTGCTTTTTTTTTAAGAGTAGCAGACTTTTTTAATCGCGAACACAAGTTACGCCCATTTATAGGGAATCTTGAAGTCGCGCACACACTTCACTCGTTTCAATCTTACATGTTATCTTTGGAAACTTGATTTGATCCCCAACTACTATGACCGCGCCCCCCTTCACACCACCCTACAGCTGCTGGCCGCGCTTAATTCTTATCCATCTTGGGAAGTTGTTAAAGTCGAAAAAGACAAAGAAGAAGAAGAAAATAAAAGAGCTGAGAAAACTTGCGCTATCTGTTTTTGACTGTTTCTTCCGACTTGGTTACGTTTCCATTGAGAAAGAGAGACACACGCACACACCTTTTCTTCTTCCTCTTCGTGCTGTTGTGTTTCTGTTTATGTTTTGGCAGCCTAAAAAAAAATAAAAACAACTTCTTTGGCTTTCGGTTGAGAAGTTTTGTGGTCTAGAAAACTTGTAACCACAACAGTTTAAATTTCAAAGGCACTTTGATTCTTTTCATTCAGCTGCTTCTTCTTCTTCTTCTTGAGTTTCTTTCGCTTCTGCTTCTTTGCTCGTCCAACTGACGAATGTGACGCTTGGATATCATTTCGTTTTTGGGCATTGGCACCGTGTGGCATTCGTTATAATTATGGGAATTCTTATTGTGGTTTTTCACTCTTTTCATGTGGTTTTTGGGTAACGCAATTTTTTTCTTCTTTTTGGTTTTTGGCCATCGAGGGGGCCCGATCCGAGCAACTGGTTTTGGACTAGCCAAACCGCAGGGCAGAAGGTAGAAAAATGTCTGGGAAACATTTCCCTTTGTATACAACTCGGAAACACTCCAATAACAAATCGCGTTGCGTTTATATATCAATCAAAATAACTGCAATTTGTGCAGCCAAAAATCAAGAGAAACAAGAAGAGCGAAATGTTGTTGGTTTTAACGTTAAACATTGTTTACTTAAGCCGCTAACTGCAAGCGATTTGTGGGGCAAGATCAGTCTTTAGAAATTGTTTATAAATGAGCTGCATCCACGAGGGCGGTTCAACAAGTTTGTAGATGGCTAAAAAAATTTATTTAAAATTTATTTCATAATTTTCAAAAGTATCGATTATTTATATATGTAGATATTTATCGATATCGATGAAATTCATTTTCTATCATTTGATCTCCATATGGAGTAGGTGAGCCAAGTCATGGTAATCGATAATTATAAAACGGGCTGATTTATCGATCATTTGAAGTATACTAATGGTGTGTGATGCCTCAAGCTCTTTTAATCTTTACGACATTAAAAAAATCGTATTATATATATGTATATTTTAAGCAATATGTGTAATTTCTCTTTTCATGACACTACTCACATTTACCAAAACTTAGTCACAAGTCTATTAACTCATTTTACCGCCTGTAACGCACTGAAACTGAGGAGAATGCATCATTTTTGGTTAAACTCGAATAAAATCAGTTGGGCATTGAATTAGCTGTAAGCTATAAAAGGCATGACTTATTCATACATATTTGAAAGATCGGACTGACTGCTGACGATGACTGTGGGTGGTGCTGTTGGACTCACTCATAACGCACACACACAGACACACACACACACAGACACACACACACACAGACACACACACACACAGACACACACACACACACAGACACACACACACAGACACACACACACAGACACACACACACAGACACACACACATACATACATACACACGAACGCTGCGCCAATATTTACACTACATTGCTGGACATACACAACGTGTTTACCTAGTTTGTTAAAATTCTCTGGTTTTCTTCTACTTTCAATTCCAGCCGTATTTCTTTATTCCCATTTATAGCTGGCAAACGAATTTGTAATTTGTTTAATGATTCACTTAGCGCTTTTTACTAACTAAATACTGTGGGAATTTGGGCGCGTCGCCTATTTTTTATGCCAGTTAACCCAAGTATTCATGTATCAATTATTTACATTTTTACCACAAACCGCCCCTATCTATCGCAATTGTATCTATGGTATTTGTATGGAATTGTTGACCCACCTCGTTAGGCAACAAGTCCCGACTAGACATAGGCTGATAAGATTATGGACAAGGGCAATGCCTCTAAGTTTATATATTACAAAGAAAAAAATTGTGTATAGTAAACTTTGGACTGCGGGCTCTATTAATCAGGTATAAACAAAAATGTATTTAGAAACAGGTTATTTCTTCGTGCTTAATTGATTTATATCACACAAAGCTCTTCAACCTTATTTACTATTTGGACATTTTAGCTTCGTCTGCAGACTATCCCAATTAAATACTAATTATTTTAAAATTGGTAAAAATCCAAAAGCTATAACATAAAGATTTCTCAAAGAAAACAAAAAATTATAAACACAAGTGACGTCACAGACCACAAGACCAGCGAGTAACAAAAAAATAGGTATATTTTTGTACTGAGAATAAAACACTCTGGTATTTCATAAAAAGTCTGATTTTTGCCTTCTTTTTTCTTTTGTAATGAATTAAAACAGTAACAGTATGACAGCTAAATGATATATTAATCCAATAGGAGTTAGACCGATCTTTCCTATTTCAGGACTATATAGTAAACCGATTTGGCTGATTTAGATATATGCTCTATCTAGAGCATAAATAAGCATATGTACCAAATTTCATCAAGATTGCTTAACTAAGACCTTAGCTTGCATAGATACAGATAAACTAGAAAATCTAAGTGGACACGTTTGTTGATACTTATCAAGAATATTATACATTATGTAGTCTGCGTGCACACTTGCATTAAAAATTTCATAATAAATCTATAAAACCCCAATCCAAAGAAACAACACAGCTGCTCTCCATCTACTTAGTGATATACACTATGTATGTATATATTTTCTTATAGACTCGTATGTTTATTGTATAGCCGCATTCATCGATCCATTCATGATTGTTTCACGAGTTATTGCCCAGCGGAAAGAGCTGCCCCGATCGTAGGCAAATCAAAACAAATGTCTACATTATTTTCAATTAACAGGGCAGTTTATAAAAAATTTATTGCAATATGAAAATTGTCTAACAAAAAGTGAAATTCTCACGAATTATGCGCACGGCAACAAAATTAAAATTGAAATATGAAAGAGAATAATCGAATACAGAATTAAGATTAATATTAGGAATATAATATACATATGTGTTGAAAGTATAACTTAGTAATAACAGCTGGAAAACTAGATAAATAATATATAATACTATATATTAAAAAAAATCAGCAGAGCCGCTGTGTATGATAAGAAAACTAAAGAATTTGTATTTTTAAACACAAACTCATGCCCAATTTCATCATTGTAATTTGGACGAAAAAACAAACATTTTTATATTTCTATAAATAATGGAAAATTCACTTTAGACGTGGTTCATAGGTTATGGAAAATCCACCCACCTGGGCTAAAAAATTTGAGCACAAAACATGTTTCATAAAATTTTTGGAAAGCCCCATGGGGCCAATATTGTTCAAATTGATGAACTATATACATAGACCTATTGTGGTCATGTACCAGAAACTTTTATTTTTTTTATGAAAAAAAACTGATGACTCAAATATTTTGCCACTTTACCTACTTTCAATAATTAATGTTGACGCGAGCAGAATGTATTTTAGCTCAAAAAGTGGCCAACAGAGCAGCAGCCGCAGCAGCCAATTGACAACTGTAAAACATGGCCAAGTTTGTACGTGCACAAATACATAGACGAATACGGCATGCAAATGACGTAAGCGCACGGTAGCTAAACGCCGCATAAATAGCCAAAACACAGGAGGTGGCCAAATCGACACACACACACACACACGAAACTTTTGAACTCGCATTGGCCCAACAATTTACAATCGGCTAACAAGAGACACATGATTTATTAGCGACAAACAATTCGCGAAATTACAACTTGAAGTTTATGGCAGAGGCGCACCCACACTCACAAGCAAAAGGCAAGAGAGAGAGAGAGAAAGAGAGAGCAAGCTAGCTATAGTAATCGTTCGCTAATTATGACCGCCTGGGAGAAAGATTTATACAGCCTAAACAAATATATATTTTCAAAGCAAAGAATGTATTGAATCTAAAATTCTCATTTCTTTTACCTTTATCACCAAATAAATATTTAAAATATTTAATTTAACTTAAATGTTTTTATATATAAATTTAATATTTTAAAACAGCTCTACAAACGCAGCGTTTTTACTTTGGGAGCGAACACTGTACACATTTAACGTAAGCGCAAAGTAAGCGTCACTCATTAATCAAATTGAATTCCAGCTGAGCCTTCAATTGATCAGCGCAATCAATGCAAAACGTAAGCGCGACGTAAACGGGCAAGGTCGCTTCGATTCATTCACAAATTCCAATTAGGTTCCGGTTTGCAACGCCAGAGGGGCCGTCCAAGAGCAATAAGAGAAGGAGAGGCAGAGTGAGAGAGCGAGAGCCAATGCGGGTTCAATACGAGTTGTTTATTAATAGTTTGCTCATTTTTGGCGTTCTATCGCTTCTATTGCTGCTGCACGTGCTTACACCCGCAACAACAACAATAATAGATAGACGTCGCTGTAGCTTATCGAGTTTTTTTTTTTAATTTCTTGTTTTTTTCTTCCTTTATTTTGTTTTTGTGAAGTTATTTAGGATTATTTTTCTTCATATTGTGGAACTTTAGCTTGTGAAAAGAAATAATTACATTATTTGTTGTTGGTGGGCCAGTTTCGAGGGGAAATTCAAAATTGAGTGCAAGTTTTTTTTGGATTTTATTTTTCTCTTTATTTTTATTAGCTGTGTGCCTTGCTCAATACCTAAAATCTAAACAGCAAAAAAACAGTAAATAGTAAAATTGGACAGGAAATGCGCGCGTCGATAATATAATTAAGCCGACTTATAGGTCAAGACGTGGGTGGAAGTAGAATGAGGGAGGGGCAAGTGGAGAGAGGGTGTGTGTGTGTTTTTTGTTGCAATAACGGTAAAACCATACACTTGCTGAGAGTCCGCATCATAATGACTCAAAAGCTCATGTCTTTGACAGCGGCTAAGTGAGTAACTGGGAGTGTGCGAGAGGAAAAGAACGAGAGTTAGAGCGAGATCAGTGACAAATTACAAATGGCCGACAAATTGTTGTCGTAGCTTTAAATGGCAACTTCCGCACAATCAGAGAAAGATCAAGAGGAAGAACAAGCGCATTAGACGAATTTGCACATTTAATCAAAGACAATTGAATAATTGCGACCATAAAATAACTGGAGTATATAAGACAACTACAAATGAAAAAAAAATAATAAGCCAACAAGGAAGAAACCAACACCTACATGCACACACACACACGCACACGTTTAAATAAATTTACTCTGCAGAGTCGGCAGGTGTGCGAGAGCGAGACAAAAGTGCACGGCCCAAGACAATTGTCAAGTGCTGTTGTTGCTGCTGCTGCACTTCCTACTAGGAAATTCTATAGAAAAATGTGCGCAGACATCGCTTTCCAATGGAGTCGTCGTCGGCAAGTGTCATTTGAGACGCACACACACACACACACACACATATACAAGATCTCTGCAGCTGTCACGGCTCATGTGCGTGTGCATTTTATGCTCTTTTTATAGTATGCAGCAAAATTCATAAAATCAGAAAGAGAGCCAAACAGCAGCTGTCGCAACAGTCCAACTCAAAACTCTACTCTTGGTCGCTGGGGGGCGCAGCACCCCATGAACTTTTGTGCTCAATATTCCAGTGCCAAATTGCATAATGATGCCAAAACGCCATTTGGCAGCCAGCGGCAATTCAATTTCACTTGAATAATGCAATAGACAGCAGTAGCAGAAGCGCCCTCTGGCGTAGCAAAAACAAGCTCAAACTGTGCCAAATTGCAGTCGAGCTGATCATCACTATTATTTATTTTCCATTTTGTGATACGATTCTTACTTATCTTCTTTTTTTGCTTTTTGGTAATTCATGATTTGCTGGAATCTGCGGGTGGCTAATTTTGCGCATTTTCAGTCATTCACATATGCATGTCTGTGTGTTTGTCTTATTTTTCCACGCTGCCCTAGAAGAGCATTTCTCTCTCTCTCTCTCCCTTTCAATCGCGCCCACCTATGGCGGCATTCAACGAAATTTCTTCAATTTTAGTAATGCGAGAAATATGTTGGTGCTACCTGCCAGGGCACCAATGCATGTGCTTGTGTGTGTGTGTGTGGTAGGCGTGGGAAACGCAACTTGCCGAAAAATTGCAATTGTCGTTTCGGTGCAAGGACGTGTGAAAAAAATGTGCGGAAGACAGGAAACGTGAGCGGGCGACAGACGCCCCGCAGCTTGTTACTAGTTCCAGGAATATCAATGCACTGAACTATCAACAACAGAATTGTGTAACGTAGTTCGTGGTTCGAGTTAAAGAGTTGGTTCAATCATTTCTTTTATCAAACTTACTTATGATTAGTTCGCGACTTGTTCCAGTTTCGTTATTAACTCATTATTGTTTCTTAGATTCCTTTTTTTTATTGATCTAAGATTCGCAAAACTATTGATAATAGGAATCAAACGAATTATCGAATAGTGCAATTGAACTTATTCAAAACGAGTCGAGACAACTCCAAATACTATAACATAATTGAGCAATAGCAATAAAAAATAACTGTAAATACGCACCTTTTTTGAGAGAGCCTCTCTGCAGACACTCACGCACACACGCAAAGTGAGCGCGTATTCCAACAGCAGCTTCACGTTGTGATGACAAATTGATCGGGTGTGTGACGGGGGCCAAAAACTTTCGTCTGACAACGAGCGAAATTGTCAAAATTCCATAAAACACACGAACAACAATCACACACAATCAAAGAACTCGCGATTATGACGTAGGGCGCGGAGGAGTGTGAAAGAAAGATAGCACACAAGAGCTTTTGCTCTCAAGTCGTTTCTTAACTCGTTTTTATCTTCTTTTCTTTTACGTTAAGTTGAAGTTGTCGTCGTTTTTTCACACTTTTGTTACGCTTTTGCCCGTTTTTCTTTTATGCAGCATAATTATTTATTTGCTTTACGTAGTACCCATACAATTTATTATTAATTATAAATGCTATTTGGGCTCCCACACACACACGGACGCACACACTGACAAAAACACGTACGCAACGCAACGCACCGCGCGCTCTTTCTCTGTCGCTCTCGCTCTCTCTCCAAAACACACATAGACAGAATATTCATTCACGATACGATTACGATACGTATAATATGATCTGTGCGCTCGCTCACTCCCATTAGGGGCCGAGAGCAGTTGCTCTTGTTGTTGTCTGTTTGATGGCTGCTGCGGCGGCTGCTGCTGTTGTTGAAGAAAATCCAAGAAAAAAATAATACTAGTATATGAAATGAATGCGAGCGCAAAGCAAAGACGCACAAAAGTAATTAACACAAAAAAATCAGCTCCGTTGTTGTTGTTGATATTTGTTGTTGCCGTTGATGCGCTTCTCGCAGTCGAAATTCTTATTCTATAATTTTCGCTTTAGATTTTATTATTATTTTTTATTTTGTGTTTTGACTTTTTTCAATATTTCATCGTTTTATGGTGTCTAAGACGTTGTCTACCTGTGCCAGCACTGCCGACGCCGCTGCTACTGCTGTTTTACGTTGAACAGGCACAAAAACAACACACACACGCAAACGTAAAGTGGCAAACGCAAGAGGAGGAGAATACGATACGCTGCGGAACGAACGGAACCCGTATATATGCACGCGCTGCTCGCATTTGGAAAGGCACTCAATTACACTTCGGTTGGAAATTCTAATTTGTTATTTTGTACATCAGTTCGATTATTTCGTTTATTTCGATTGCATTTGATTTCGATTTTTTTTAATTACCGCTGCTGTTGATTTTCACACTGTGCCACAAGATCCAACTCGCGTTACGCGTTACGTTACGAACGAAAGACAAGCGTTTGATTTGCTTGACAGCGACAGTATGAATGCAGTGTGGCTGTTAGCTGTTAACAGCAAAATGCAGCACGGCTGACTAAAATACCAAAATACACAATTTTGGGTATAATTTGGCAGTGCAGCAACAGACTCATACGTGCGTTAACAGGTATAGTGCTTTGGCGCATATGTTGCTTAAATCAAAGGCAAGCAGCGATAAGTTACCTTAGATGCTGGTTGTTGAAATATACAAAACACAATTATTTTTATAATAAATGCACATAAAGCACATGGTGTTTTTTTTTATTTGCTTGCTAAACACAGGCACACATAACAGTGCTTATGGGCATCACTTTTTTTCGCTGAGCGCCTAACAAAATACACATTTAAAGTAAAGTGTGACCTTAGATGTTGATTGTTAGATTGAGAAAAAATATATGTTTTTTTGATGAGTTTTTTAGTGATGTGTCTTTAAAAGTGCACGTTTATAACGCTCAGCAAAATATCACTAAAAGAAACCGCATTTTAAGATTAACAGTGCTTATGGGTAGCACTTTTTATTACGACCGCTTTACAGCACTGTTCGTTTTAAAACATGTGTTTGCTAACACGCGCTTTTCCACAAACATAAATGTAAACAAAGAGTTTTTTGGATAAAGTAACAAATGGGTGTTCGTGGCCTAACCAGCTACATAGCGCAACGCGCCGAGCTCTACCTGAAGCCCTACGAGCTGCACAACACGGCGCTGGTCATCGATGGCGACAATCTGGCCTGCAATCTGTATAAAGACGTAACCGGCAGCTATTCCGCATTTGGAGGCGACTACGATGACTTTTATCGCGCCGTCGTGGAGTTCTTCCAGGTGCTGGCCGAGTGCCAGATCCACGCCTATGTGCTCATGGATGGCGGCTACGAGGAGCGCAAATTGCGCACGGTTAGCAAACGGCTGCGTGGCAAAATCGCTGTCATCAAGCGGATCAATCCGTGCGCCTCCATCGCGCTCTTCCCGCTGCACCTGAAGGAGGTGTTCGTCGACGCCGTCCGGGACTGCGGCGTGCCCGTCATGCGCTGCGTCTTCGAGGCGGACGACGAACTGGCCGCCCTGGCGCGCAAACTCAACTGCCCGGTGCTGTCGTACGACTCGGATTTCTACATCCACAATGTCCGGTATATTCCGCTGATCACGCTCACCGTCAAGGTGCTCACCAAGCAGCGGAAACAGCCGCCCGCCGAGCGTCCGCTGCGCCGCCACGAGGCGAAGCACGTCGAGAAACGCACCAAGGCCAACAAAATAGTCGCCGGCATTCAGAGCCCGGCCGGATCGAAGGCCACTCGGGACTCGGACCCGGGCAAGATGTACAAATATCTGGATTGCTGCATCTACCGCGTGGAGCATCTGTGTGGGCGTGGCGCCCTCAGCGCCGAGAAGCTGCCGCTGTTTGCGGCCTTGCTGGGCAACGATTATATAGCGCGGTTTGTCAAGCCTGTCAATTGGATTCATATATAGCTTTTAATCCGAGTCTTGATCCGCTTTCAGATCCGCCTTTCGCAACTTCTTTGCGGTCGGCATGGGCAAGGCCGGACGCAGTCGCAAACTGAGGAAGCAGCAGCGACGCATCCGCGTCATCTTGCAGTGGCTGCGCGAACAGACGGCCGAATCGGCGCTGGCCAAGATCCTCTCCCGGCTGAAGAAGGTGGGTGCGCTAGAATGAGCTCCTGAAAGCTTTCATTTTAATCATAAGTGCACTTCAATTGAAATGAGATTAGCTTAAAGTTAGCTGATATATCAAAAGAAGTAACAACAATAATTTAAAAAGCTTATTAAAGCTTTTACTTCAACACAAATCAACAAAATGAATATCGCTTAAGTGCAGTAATCTAGAAAGCTTCAGCTAAAATCAAACAGTATTTATATTGTTTTTTCGTATATTAAATCTATTTTGATTGGTCCGAAAATTATTAATGTTATAAGCACATTAAAGCTTTCAACGAGCTTTTAGAAAAAAAATTAATCAATTATAAACATTATTTTTTCTTTTCTATTTTGGTTTGGTTGATTGTTCCGAAAAATATTAATGTTATAAGCACATTAAAGCTTTCAACGAGCTTTTAATCAATTATCAGCATTATATTTACTATTCTATTTTGGTTTGGTTGATTGGTCCGAAAAAATATTAATGTTATAAGCACATTAAAGCTTTCAACGAGCTTTTAGAAAATAATTAATCAATTATCAGCATTATATTTTCTATTCTATTTTGGTTTGGTTGATTGGTCCGAAAAATATTAATGTTATAAGCACATTAAAGCTTTCAACGAGCTTTTAGAGGAAAAAATTAATCAATTATCAACATTAAAATCATAAATTTCAAGACATACACAAATAATTGATATTCCCATTTTTTACAGTTCCAGCGCGTTTCGTTGGTGTCCCAGGTGCAGGCAGCCATTTCTGGGTACTCGAATGAGCTCTGCCACTCGTACGATTTCTTTGACAAGCACTACGAGAACGCATTTGCCTGCATTGGACCAGCCAGTGGGGATGAGGATGCTGAACTGAGTGAAATCGAGGAGGTGGCAAACAGCTCAGAAGAGAGCTCAGCAGAGGAGGAGGATGAGGTCGAAGTGGTGGAGGGAGAGGAACAACAGGATCCAGAGCAACTGAGCTGCAATGAGGAAGGCGAAGATGACCAAGAAGAGGCGGAGGAAGAAGAGGATGCGCCCGAACTAGATGTGGAGGACCGAACGCTGCTGTTCCCGCAATGGTTCCTGGACAAGCTCCAGCCGGCGCATCTGTCGCGCTACTTTGTCGACCTGCTGCATCTGCGCAAGTACATCAACAATCCCCAGATCGAGCACTTTGCGCACCCGGACGCCAATGCGCTGGCCCTGCCCATACTCAACTACAGCTTCGCCCTGCTGCACAATGTCGCGGGCGCCGCAACGCCGCCCCGCCTGGACGACCAGGGCCAGCCGCTGCCCATTGAATACACCTACCTGACGCGCGCGCTCCGCGTGACAAATGTCCGTTATTATCGCCAGCCCATCGAGCAGCCGCCGGCGTATGAATTTGTGCCCGAGGCGCCGGATGCGCGGCATCTGCGAGCGGTGTTCGAGGCGCGTGTGCCGCACGCGAATGTGCCGCACCTGTTCGAGCAGCTGGAGCTGCTGCCCGCCGATTTGCAGCTGTACTTCCTGGCCATTGTGTACTGGCTGCACCGGTCCGAGCACTGCGAAATGCTCCACTTGCACGCGCTGCTGCTCTGCCTGGTGGTGTTGCGCACCGTGGACGTCACCATTCCCGCAGAGCGGGATCCGAAGGAGTTTCGACGTCGCTTCGGCAAGATCCTTAAGCAGGAGCGTGCGGTGCGTGACAAGGAGGCAGCGGCGGGTGTGAAGCGTGGCGTTAAGCCCGCGCTCCTGGAGCTGCCCGTGCCGCAGCGCATGGCCCATGTGCCCAAGTCGGACTGCTATTTGGTGCAGGAGAAGCTGCTGCCGCACTTTCACATGCAGGAGATCTTCAAGAAGAAGTACGACCTGTACTCCACCACGGTGCTGCATGGATTCGCCGAGTTCCAGTCGGTTGTCTACCAGCTGAACGGCCTGAACGCTTTGCTGGATCGGCCACGCCTCAGTCCACGGATGAACCAGCTCTACTGCGGCGCATTCATCTACAATCTTTACGATCTGCTGCGCAATCGGCTCGATGTGCGCTACCACGTGGAGCACTTTCTGCTGGCGGATTCGCGTCTGATGTTTGATTTCTATTGCTATCTGTACGATTGGTGTGTGCAATTCGTCCCGCCCTGGAAGCGGCAGTCCGAGGTGGAACTGGCCGCTGTCAAGGCGGTGGAAAAGAAGCGTCTGAAGAAGCAGCGGCAGGCGGCACGCAAAGCGGCTGCTGGCACGCTCGATGCAGATCCGAATGCCGAAATGTTGCAAGAGAGCGAAAATGAGGCAGATGAATTTTTTGATTTAAACAACAAATTCTGTGGATTAAAAGTTTAATAAATGAAATGGTTTTACTTTCAAATTGGAGCGCCACAGTTTGCGCAGCATTCACCAGCACTGAAATTCTTTATAATTACTATCGATAACAACTTATCGAAATAAATTACATAGAGGCACTCAAGTAATTAATCGTTGATTATTATTATTGTTATAATAATTTTTTTATGAGCACGATTTTTATGAAAAGGTTTAACTAACAGCACTTATGTTGCTCAATAAAATATGTGTTACTCAACAAAATATGTGAAAACAATATTACAACGCAAAAATGTAGATGGTGTCATTCCAGCATAACGCAGCTGACAACGCTGCGAGCTCAGATTTTTTTGTTATCGTTGTAATCAGCTCGCTAACATAAAAAAAAAACAGAGGAAAAACAGTTGTTACGATTAGCAGACGCGACAAAACTGTTTTGCGATTAGTTTGTAATAACAATAACACTGCCAGCAACAAAAGCAAATGTTGTGAGCCAACACGAACAACAAAAACAATAAAAATAACAACAACATCGTTTGGTAGCAGCAGCCCTGGTAACAGCCTCAGCCAAAACAAAGACTAGCGACAACAAAAAAAAAACACAACGTCATTTGGCCAGGCGAGGCGTAGATGCTGGTTAGCCTTTACGCACAGTTAACACGCGGCATGGACAGCGTTTTTGAGGCTTATCTCGGGCCGGACAGCGTGCTCGCTGGCGCCGTCGGCGGCGCTGTGGGCGTCGGAGAACCGGAGGACATACCGAAGCGGAACACAAGCGTTTGGTTGCTCGGCAAACGCTACAATGCCATACAGGGTGAGTCGAGTATTCGGTACACACTGATGGTCAAAATAATGAGTACATCATTATGGGCTCCTCATGTATAATGAATAATAATGTTGCAGAACTGGAGCTCATCAGACGCGACATCCAATCACGTCTCTGGTGCACATATCGCCACGGCTTTGTGCCCCTGGGCGAGATGCAGCTGACCAGCGACAAGGGCTGGGGCTGCATGCTGCGCTGTGGTCAAATGGTTCTGGCCCAGGCCCTGATTGAGCTCCACCTGGGTCGCGATTGGTTTTGGACGCCCGATTGTCGCGATGCCACCTACCTGAAGATTGTCAATCGCTTCGAGGATACGCGCAAAAGCTACTACTCCATACATCAAATTGCCTTAATGGGCGATTCACAGAACAAAGCCGTCGGCGAGTGGCTCGGCCCCAACACTGTGGCCCAAATACTCAAGTGAGTAGGTGCCAAAGACCCCAATTCTTTGGGTTTGCTTTAATGTATACCTATGTGGGTTTCCCCCCATTGATGATGACTAATAATTGACGCACAGTTAAAGTCGTAAGCGATTGAAAATGATAGGCACACTAAGGCAAGGGCTTTAAAGATACAACGGTGGAAACTTTTGAAGTTCCTGGTAGAAAGTGAGATTCCAAAATTATTGAGCAAAAATTTCTCTCAGGAAAATTTGGCATCTGTTTAATAGACCTTCAAAATTCAAAGATATTTAAGGAAATTATTCTGTATTTGTAAAAATTAATAATATCAAAATCAACCGTGTATCCAAAATTAGGCTTTGTATTTTAACAAATTCAAGAAAATCTGGTTTCATCGATTTTGCAGAAACCAAAATTGTATAAAATTTAAGAAAGAGCAAAACAACAAAGAATAAGCCAGTGAAGAAAGCAAGGGCAAAAGTTAGTTTCTACCCTTTAAAAAAATTACTAAAAATCGTATTTTTTTGAATTAGGATATACCAATGAAAACTAGAAGAAAACCCGATTATTAAAAGCCGGCAAATAACTGCTAAATATTTTTTAAATATTCTATTAACTATTATATTAAAAATATTTTTCCCAGAATCCTTGTGGGCTTTGATGACTGGAGTTCCCTGGTCGTACACGTGGCCATGGACAGCACCGTGGTGCTGGATGAAATATGTAAGATTCAATAACAATCAACGTAAAATCAAATAAAAATATATGTTTTTATTTATTTTCAATCAGTAACACGCTGCCAGGAGCCCGGCGAGTCGGCGTGGAAGCCACTGTTGCTCATTGTGCCGCTGCGTCTGGGCATTAGCGATATTAATCCCATCTATATACCCGCCCTGAAGCGCTGCCTCGAGCTGAGCAGCAGCTGTGGCATGATTGGCGGCCGACCCAATCAGGCGCTCTATTTCCTCGGCTACGTGGACGATGAGGTGTTGTACTTGGATCCCCATACGACGCAGCGTGCGGGCGCGGTGGCCCAAAAGATAACAGCAGCGGAGCAGGAGGTGGACGAGAGCTACCATCAGAGGTATGCGGCCAGGTTGAGCTTCAGTGCCATGGATCCCTCGCTGGCCGTGTGTTTTCTGTGCAAGACGCGCGACAGCTTCGATGAGCTGCTGCAACAGCTGCGCCAGGAGGTGCTCAGCCTGTGCACGCCGGCCCTGTTCGAGATAAGTCAATCCCGTGCCGTTGACTGGGACACGGCGGATGATATTGAATGGCCCGCCGCGCCGGACATCGATTGGCCCGCCAACAGCGACTCGGAGCCATTTGCCATTGTGGGTGAGTGTTAGCCAAACAACATTTTCACTCAATTTCGTGTGTTATCAATGCGCTCCAATTGGCAGGCAACAGCAGCGACGTCGACAGCAAACCCAGTGCGACCATCTGAGAGGAGCGGCAGAACACAGCGGGCAGCGACAGCGAGAGAATTGAGGTGCTCTCCCGGCGACTGCGCCGTGCTTTATATAGTGGAAACCCGTACGAAACTGGAGCAGCTCAACTCAGCTGTGCAACTAAAGCGGATGCTGCGGCTAACGAATGGCTATAAACTATAAGAAAACTAGTGTTAAATGTTTTTTTTAGTTTGTTTACGATTGAACACACACATTTATAGATATATATATGTATAGATATACACTGAAAAACATTTATATATAATACATATATATATTTCATATGCTGCTTTATTGTACGAGTGTTATTGACTCCATGGGAGACAATTTGGCAAACACACACACACATACATATACACTTACAACACACACACCCACAATCAAACGCGATGTTTATGCTTTCTATAATGCTGATGAATACAAACTACCTTATTAATTGATTAAAACGCCAGTTTTTATATGGAAGTTGAGAGTAGTCTGAATCGCATTTGTTTTCGTTCTTTCGTTTTATATAGATGTATATGTGTGTTATTCGTTTAATTCGTAAGTGTATATAGTTAGTATATATATATGCTCAAAAAATGGACCAACAACTAAATACAGTATATAGACTGTATAAATATTTTTACTAGGTTTAATCAAACCACATGCACATTAGACTGGTTTTGTTTCTGTTTTTTTTACTTTATTTTACCCTTAAAAAATTTAGATTTTCGTTTGGCTGACAAAGTTTATTATTTGTTGCAATTTTAAAAAGTTTTTTTTAGATTTGTTTACTTTTTAATAGAGTATGAACTTTTAAAAATGTATGAAATATCTATCGTTTATACTTTCTGATTATTGGATAATTTTTATTTTATCAAAAATCCGGTTTTTAAGTTAATTTAGTTTATTGAACAGCTTGTTAGAATATTGTTTTAAAATTGTCCCAACAATATTCTGTTACAATGCAAATCTTAATAAGTGTATTTTAGATTCATTATCATATAGAATAGGTGAATATATAATTGTATTTTTCCTTCAAATTCAAATTTCTAAATTACTTTCTATTCAATTTGGCAAATTGTTATTCCATATCCAACACTATCTATAAGATATATAGAACAATATTTTGTAAGTAATATATTCCAGAACATTTTCTTATTCTATTTTAATCTCGCATCAAGTTAATTCTCTTCTTTTTTTTTTTTGAGCGCCTTGAGACTATTCTTTGACCATTTTCAATGGGTTTCAATGGGTATAAAAACCAGTCTAGTGCGCGCATACCACATATTTGTTATATAATTGTTACTTTAATATAATTAATTAACAGTTTACAAAACTCAGAACCTATACGAAATAAGGAACTTTTCAGCTCTTTCGCTCTACACTAAAAATAACACGATCAAATTGACACTAATTAATTAATTATTATTATTATTTAAAACACATTAGACAATCAACAAGTTGCTGCTGCGCCTACAAGATGCAACATTGACGCTCGATGCGCTTCTCCGGCTTCGGCTCCAGGTGCAGCGCCATCTCCACGTGCTTGCGCGCCAGCCAGGACTGCTTCTGGAGGCGATTGACGACGATGCGATAGGCGCCGATGATGTCGGATCGTGGCCCGCTGGGCCGGGCATCGATCAGCATCTGGGAGCTGACGCCCAGCTCGGCGAGCAGCTGCCTCGCCTCGAACTCCAGGGCGCTCAGCTGGCCGAGATCGTCCGTGTTCGTGGGCAGCATCACACAGCTGCCCGTCTCCGCGTCGTAGTTCTTGAACAGCGGACAATCGTCGGCCACCTCGATGCTCCACTGGCTGAGCTTGGCCGTCGGCCCACCATTCGAGAGCTGCTTCTCCGGCTCCGTTTCGATGGGTGTTATCTTCTTCTTCAGCGTGCCGCAGAACAAATAGCGCCGGCTCGGTCCGGTTCGCTTCGCCGGAGTCGAATGGTCGCCATTCGCCTCCAGCTCTTTGGTATTAGCCGCCGGTTGGTCGTGTCCCAGCTCGATGGGATGCAGAAAGCTGTGCACAAACATCTCGTCCTGCTGGCGTGTGTTCATGCTAATCGCCGGCTTCTTGACCACCTCCGCATAGCGTTCCCGCAACGAGGCGCTCTTCCGCAGCCGATGCGATTTGCGTGCCCAGAAAATTGAACGCTTCGCCGGCTTGCTGTGCAAATTCAACTCCAGCTGCATCAGCTCCGCGCTCAGCTTGGGGCAGGTCACGAACTGGCTGTTCAGCATGTCGTCTATGGTGGGCCGCTGGGCAGGCACGTGAATTAAGATTCGTTCTACGGTGCAACAGAGTGAGAGAGAGGGGGGGACATTTAAAAGAAAGTCAAATTTATTAACAAATTAGGTTAAAGAATTAAAGTTGAATTGAAACATTTTTTACATGAATTTGGATAAAAAATTTAACTTTTAAACTGAAATGTAGAATTCATATAGACGCCGAACCATGAACAAAAAGACCACACTCATCAAAATCGGTTGAGTTTTGGCAAAGTTACGACCCGGGAAAGTTGAGACCTATCGTCATATGGGAACCCTAGGGTAAATATTCGAAAATTTTTTACATGAATTTGGACCAAAAATTTTAATTTTAAACTGAAATGTAGAATTAATTTAGAGACCGAACCATGAACAAAAAGACCACCCTCATCAAAATCGGTTGAGTTTTGGCAAAGTTACGAC
>SCDY01001157.1:0-35526 GCA_004143825.1 Drosophila micromelanica
TGTGCTGTTGTAATGACTTAAACCGACTCTTAAGCCGTTGCTTGAGTTAACTGTATCGCCATTTTGGTAGCCATAGGTGAGTTGTGCTTGTGGCTCAATGTAAACACCTTGGTGATTGGTCGATAACCAAAAGCGTTTGCCGATCTCGGTTGATAGGCTAATGCCTTGGGTTTTGCCAGTGCCTTTAACTGTTTGCCCTGCGGTGTCGTTCACATTAAAGTGGTTTCGCATGCTGTTGTATTTTAATACGCTGTCAATGTATAACCCATCATCGAGGTAGTAGGTGGCATAAAGCCCCGCGGTGTAGTTTTTGCCATTACCATTGCCTTGTCGGTAGTTGGGGTTGGTCCTTGTAAAGCCAGCCATTGCACCCACTAGTAGGTTACCACTTGAGACAGAGATTTGTTTATCAATCCCTAGCTGGGTTCCTGTATAGGTCATGTCGAATTTATCAAGTACGGTTCCAGAGAATGCGTTTAGTTTACCGCCAAATCCTTTCATCCAGAAACCATCGCTTTTAAGCCCCATTGCTTCGCTGTTACGTAGATCACCAAGGCGTTGCAATAGGGTTTGGTTTTCAATGTAGTTGGTTAGGTAGCCTATGTTTAGGAAGCTACTGGCTGCTTGGGCGGTGGTGGTTAAATTTGGTTTGTTGCCACCACCACCTGATTTACCAGAGGCATATAGTTCTAGATCATTGGGGGAGGTAGCGACGCTGCGCAAACCATATTCATAAGCACCTAGTTCCACTTTGTTGGCTAAGCTGAAGTTGGCTAGGTTAGTGCCTGTCTCAACAACAGTTAAGGTTTCTGTACCATCAGTGTTGGCTGCACCATTGTTTACTACATTTATTTTATGGGTTCCTTGGGCGGTTCCGTTCACAATAATGAGATCACCTTGACCTCCTTTTATATCAGTACGAATATTAAATAGTCCATTTGTTCCATTAAGTGAGTCAGTAGTGAGTGTTTTAAAACCTGTGCCTGAAAAGCTAACCTTAGAATTGTCTAAGTTAAGTTGGTTGACCTGTGAGTTGTTGGTCATATTCCATGTGCCGCCAGCCATTTTAAGGTTGAGGGTAGCGCCAGGAGTTACTGTGTCAATGGTACTGTATCCGGTAATGCTAGAGCCTTGGGTAAGGTCGAGATTAATGGATGAGCCAGAACCAGAGGCATAGAGGTTGCCATTAATCGTGGCTTGGCCTGTCACATCGATTTTGGCATTAGCGCCTTGTGCAACGAGGGCAGATTTTTGGTCAGTACCTGCTTTAATCGTTGTTTTACCCATTAGGCTAATAGTCCCATTACTTTCTGCCATTACGGCATTACCATTATTAGCGATCGTAATAGAGCTGTCGGTAAGATTAATAATGCCGCCATTATAAGCATTTGCGCCATTGTTAAGGATTGGCTGTTCACCAATATTTACAAAGATATCAGTTTTTTCAGCATTTATTACTGCCCCTGTACCTCTAGCTCTTAAAGCAAATTGGCCATCGGCTGTTAAGGTATTGCGCTCACTACTGGAGCCTATAAAGTCGACTTTTGCAGAGGTGGCAGAGCCAGCAGCATTTGCAAGAATTCCTGTAGTGGTTGATGTAACGCTACTCCCTGCACCAATTGTAATGCTAGAGTTTAGATCTGCCTCGATAGCACCATCCGCATTTTTAGAATTGAGTATTAGGTGGTCGCCAGTTATTGTGGCATCATTTGTTGCCCAAATACCCAAAGAGCCGTTAGCATTACTATTAATACCGCTAGTAATCTTAGTATCAGAGCCTAAGTTAATTATTGCATTGTTTTGTGCATAGATGCCATGTCCACTATTTGATAAAATCGTTGCCTTATTTATGCTTATTGTCGCTCCAGCCCCCATTGCAAGTAACGCATTACCTCCAGTTTCTATGGAAGAGTTATCGCCAAGTATCAAAGAGCTACCATCTTGAACATGAATAGCACCAGAAGACTGGCCATTTGATTTGAGTATTAATTTATCAAGTGTAAGCGAACTACTATTTTGTAAGTTAATGCCTTGTGTAAAACCGCTTGTATCCGCGTTGTTGACATTGATAGAGGTAGTACCTGTTAGATGTGCCGAGGCATTATTTGATAGTCCGATACCTATAGGATATCCCCCAGTAGTTACGCTTGATTTTATTGTTAGATTATTTGCTTCTAGTTTAGTCGTTGAATCACGAATGCTTACTCCTGTTGCACTCCCAGATTCTGTAGTAAGGTCAATGACAGTTGAAGAGCCCAAATTTGCTTTACTTCCCCCACTCATAAAAATACCAGTTATGTCAGTTTTACCTGAGAGAGTAATAGTAGTGGCTCCATTAACTGTCAGTGTATCAGTTGAATTGCTTAAGTAAACCCCTCTGAAAGCACTATTGTCAGTGGCATTATAGATAATTTGGTCGCCATTGTTTAACGTTACGTTTCCGCCGGTTATTGGCGGAAAAATCTCGGCATATGAAGGATGAATATAGCCTGCACCAATGATTGTGCTAATAGCTAAAGTTAATATACTTTTATTTGCTGGCATATAGTACCACCTCGATTAATCGAAAAACTAAACCATTAGGATAATAACTTATTAAATTAACTATTTTTTTAATTGAAAAATAACGATAAATATGATTTATAAAATACCTTTTTCAATATTTGAATATACTTAATAAAAATAAAACGTTTGAACTTTGATGTATCTATTTAAAATGTAGAGTATTTTAATCTTTTTTTGTTGTTAATGCTATTTTTATTGTTTATTATTTTATATTTTGATTTAGCTCATATTTTAAGAGGTGTATTATGTGTTTTATTTACTTATTTGAAAGTAGGCGAAGAGTTGTTAAGCAATGAGTGCTTATTTTTCTTCGCTAGGTATTTAACTTATCTCATTTATTTTATGGGGTTTGTTGAAATTTTTTTAATGAGTCAATAGTGGCGGTTGAGCCGCCGCATACGATGACTAATAAATTCTGATAGTGTTTTATTGGTATTTTATTGCCATATAAAATGGCAAGAGAAGCACCGCAAGCAGGTTCTACTAAGGTACGATGATCATCCAGAAATGATAAGCAGGCATTGACTGCTTCTTGATCAGTGACTGTAACAGGCGTTACGCTTCTTTCTTGTGCAATATCAAAAGCGCGTTGGCAAACTTGACGTGCGCCTAGTGAGGTCGCCACACCGCTCATGGTTGGTATTTCTATCCGCTTTCCTGCTTGTATAGCGTTAAAGTAAGAAGACATGCCTTCTGTTTCTATCGCGTAGAGGTCTACATTATCTAATTGATTACGGGCTAATCCTTCTGTAACGCCCGATAATAAACCACCGCCACCGACAGAGAGAATAATGGCGTCTGGTTTAACGCCAGCTGAAATAACTTCATCAATAATAGAAGCATGTCCGCGCCATAGCAGAGGGTCATCAAAGGGGTGTATAAAGGCATCGTTATCGGTGACTAGGGATAACGCCAGTTGATTGGCTTCTGACCACATGTTGCCATGAACAATCACTTCAGCCCCTTCAAGTTTTAATAATTCGATGGCTCTTTTTGAGGTGGTTTGTGGAACGACCACAAGCACGGAAACGCCGAGTTTACGCCCTGCATAGGCGACGGCAAGCCCAGCATTGCCGCCTGATGATGAGATAAAGCGCTGTGCTCCATTGGCGTGATGATGTTCACAGGCATAGCCAATGCCGCGTATTTTAAAAGACCCCGATGGCTGTAATGCATCCATCTTTAACCAAATATGGGTGTTATTTATCTTACTTAGGGGTAATGACTCAAGGAGAGGGGTGTTAATATGTAACATAGCGTAATTCCTATAAATAATGCGGTGTTAAGCTAATGCTTGAACTTCAATTTCAACGTCAAGATTAAAGGCTAATTTACTGGTAACTGTGGTGCGTACAGGAAACCCTTCTGTAAAATAGGTTTTATAGGTTTCGTTAAACAGCTCAAAATGCTTCATGTCAGATAACCATACAGTGACTTTAACAACCTTGGATAGTGATGAGCCACAGTGGGTTAGTGTTTCTTGTATGTTTTGCATAATAATGTTTGTTTGCTCTACAATACTGCCTTTAATCGGCTCACCTTGTGAGTTCATGGAAACTTGCCCCGATAAAAATAAAAAGCCATTAGCTTCTATGGCTCGGGAAAATGGATAGGGCATAACGCTTTGATATCTTTTCATACAATACTCCCTGTGTTTATGGGTTACTTTTTTTTAATTCATCAAGATAGTTATAGATGGTGTAGCGGGTTACACCTAAAACAGTGGCAGCTTTTTCTACACCACCTTTCATCAGAAATATTCCTTTGTTTTGCATTTCTTTTACGGCATATAGTTTTGCGCTTTTACGGTCGGTATGCCCATTATCAGCACTGATTTTTTTAGCATTGCTGATGATATCTCTCATCAAGTCTTCAATATTATCTTGTGTGGTAGCTTTTTTTTCTAAAGCGATGCTGTCAGTTTGCTGAGGTATGTGTCCAATAAGCTGTTGTAGTATATGCAATGCATTTTTAATGCTGTCGGTGTCTACATTTACACATAATGCCGCAAAAGGAAGGGTATTTTGTCCTCTATAAAAAACGGAGCTGCTGCGCAGGGGGCTTCCATCGTGGGTATAGGTTTCATAATCTAGTAAGAAGGTAATGGGCTCAGCGCTGGTCTCCATCGCTTGGACGAATGCTTTATCGGTACGCATTCCCGCTAGCACCGAATCGCCTTTTTTACGTCCTGTTACGTGGGCATTAGCTATTTCAACGATAGACAGCGCAGGTTTTCTTAAGTCGTGAAGAACGATCTCGGTATTAGCGGGAATAATGCTTCCAATTACCCTAACGGTGGTGGCTAAGGTTTGTAGTAGATGCTCTTCATACAGTGCATCGATATTGATATTTTTCATTATTAATACCAGTAAATCAACATTATGTTGAATATATTAAGTAATAACAAAAAATATTTCAACATAATGTTTAATTTATTGTTGGTTTTTATTTATAAGGCTGATTTATAAGTAGCGAAACCCTTTGCCAATAAGATTATTTTTTAGGTGAGTAAAGGATGGTGAGTGTTCAGTGCTGCTTACAGTTGTTTTTAGTTGCAATACGTGGGGGAGTATTTGTAAAAGCGTTATGGCTCCATTTAATAAATAAGCTGTAACATTGGCTATAGGTGAAATAGTTGTTTAGTCATTTAATTTTTATATAGAAGTTTGCATGTTAATCTAACAGGCTAATTTTAAAGAATATTGTTATTTAACTAAGATGAAATTTAAATAAAAGAGAGCATGGTATGAAAACAGTTGTTATTGGTGGAAGTGGTCATATAGGTGCTTATCTTATTCCTAAGTTAGTAAGAGCAGGGCATGAGGTGATTAATATTTCGCGTGGACAAAGTGCGCCATATAAGAAGGATGCTACGTGGAGAGAAGTAAAACAGGTGGTGCTTAATAGGGATACAGAAGATGCGGGAGCATTTGAACGTAAAATTGCTGCAATAAATGCAGATAATGTAGTGGATTTGATTAATTTTTCATTAGATCAAACAAAATGCATGGTTGAAACGTTAAAGGGTACCAATCTTTCTCTTTATGTTTTTTGTTCATCTATTTGGGCGCATGGTAAAACTACGGTAATGCCTATATTGGAGGATCAGCCTAAGTATCCATTTGGGGAGTATGGCATAGAAAAAGCAAAAAGTGAGAGTTATCTACATGATCTTTATCGGCGGGAAGGCTTTCCTGAAACAGTTATAATGCCCGGTCAAATTTCAGGGACAGGATGGGTTATTATGAATCCAATGGCTAATCATGATGGTAGAGTTTTCGATAAAATTCACCGCGGTGAAGAAATTGCACTTCCTAATTTTGGTATGGAAGTTTTACATCACGTTCATGCTGATGATGTGGCACAAGTTTTCTTTAATGCTATCACTCACCGAAATGCTGCATTGGGCGAGAGCTTTCATGCAGTAGGTGCAGAATCAATAACCTTGCTTGGTTATGCCCAAGCACTTTATCAATATTTTGGACAGAAAGAAAAAATCAAATTACTTTCGTGGGATGAATGGTGTAAATATATAAACAATGACGATTTTGTTGATCGTACTTATGGTCATATTGCACGTAGTGGTTTTTATAGTATAGAGAAAGCAAAGCGCTTACTAGAATATTATCCAAGACATACTATTATAGAAACTATTGAGGAAAGTGTTGCTTATATAATAGAGCATAAATTGTATGAGCAATGATGTGTTTTTGAAAGTCGGAATTTAATAAAAAAGCCACTCTAAATGATTAGAGTGGCTTGTTAAAATGATGTTTAATAGGCGATACTTACTAAATACCAGTTTTGTCCAATTTGTTGTAATTTATATTCATGTTTACCAAACTTTACAGGGTTAGCTAATGCAAATGCGTTGCTATCAGAGCGACCCTTAACTTCAATAACCAAAATCCCCTTATCTACGGTTTCTTTTGACTTAGTTAAGCTTGCTTTGGTTGGAACAATATTTAATAAGGTTGGTTGATTATCTATCGTAACCACTTTATCAAGTATCACTCTGTCTGATAAACGATCATTTACATTTTCTTGATTAGCTTTTGTCAGGTCAACATTTAAGCTAATAGTGCCCCCATTTGAATAGTAAACGGCGTCGTTAGTGTTATTCGTGATGGTGAATCGGTCGCCAGCTTTATTATTTTTACCTACATTCATGGCGTTATTCATTGGGTTATTAGCCGTAAGGTCAATATGACTATTTGCATTGGCATAAAATGCTTTAATGCCAGAGAACGTGCCTGTATCAGTATCTGCGCCTAAATCGCTATCAAATGCGATAGTACCATTGTTTTCAAAAGAGGCTGTGTTTTTATTGCTAAATTGCGAGATGACTGGAACGCTTTCGCTGTCTGAGTCATAGTTGGCAAGGATGAATTCACCTCGCGCTTGGTTTGTTATGCTTACTTCATTATCTTGAATAATTTGATAGCCATTAATAGTGCCTGTATTTTCTAAACTAAATTTACCCGCACGGCTATTTTTTACATAGATAGATTTATTGTTAGCGCTTGATATTAGGCCTTCATTGATAATCGATTTTACACCTGATAAGTTTGATAGTTTAACCCCCGCAGCATCAGTGCCAGAGCCGCCATAAATGTCTGATCCACCTTTTAATTCTACTATAGCCACATTTGGATTGGCATTAACTACCCGCTCAGAAATAGAAATACCTGAAGAACCTTCCTCGATGGTGACGATTGTACTGTCATTAGTAATGTGATTATGGATATAACCTGTACTCAATATACCGTCAGATTGCTTTCCTTCTGTACTCAATGTACCACTATTTAATACAGTTGCTTTTTCACCTACATCCCATTCATTAAGTATACGCAATGCACTTGATGAGGTACCCTCTGTAATTACGCTGCCTTTATTGATAAGTTTGCCATCTGGAATGGTATTAGATGAAGCAACACGTGTATGAACAACCACGCCGTGCACCATGTCACCAGTTGCTTTAATAGCTACTTCTTCATCAACTTCAGCAGTTGCAGAACCTTGAATAGAGGCAGATGAAACGCCTGATGAACCAAGATCGCCAACAAAACAGGCCTCACCTATTTTACAGAGAGTGGTAATGGCTATATCGCTTTTGCCGCCTACATTAACGGTTGCATTTTTATTTGCACCTTCTGTATAGCTCATGACGCCATAAGCAGGATAAGCCCACCATTTGCTAGCGTCTATAAGTGGTGCAGTATTGGTATTGGTAATATCTATTTTTACATTATTTACATGAGCATAATCGCCATGTGCATAAGATGTTGAAAAGGCATTGTAGTGTAAAATACCCGCTACCCTTTGCCAGCTAGAGCCGCCTTTAATACCAACGTTATCTACATATAGCCCCATAGTATCTTTTTCATAATTGGGGTTCCACGTTTCAGGTGCACTCATGTGCCCTGCAACGGCTATGCCTGCTGTCCAACTGCCGCAGCAGCCTTCGGCATCAGATCCGCCAGCATGTTTAGGCGTAAGATAGTTAAAGTTTTTTACAATTAACCCGTAATTAGATAAACCAATAAGAAAAGGATCTTGAGGTTTTCCTGATGCTTCTATTTTGTCATTTCCAATACAGTGGGGAATATTGACACCCTGTGATGAGCAGCGAGCATCTAAAGCAAAAGCCATGTTGGATACTGCTAATGCAATACCTATTGTTGATGATAAAAGAAGAGTTTTTTTTATCGTCATACTAAATGTCCTCATTAAATTAATATAAGTGGACTCGATTGAGCCACGGTTATTATGGTTGAGTTAACAGGATATGACTTTTTGCTTAAGCAAAAATAACTATATATTTTAAATGTCTACGTTTTATATGACTGTATGTTTTGTTTTTATGATCTGTTAATTAAGAGGAATTTTTAGATATTTATAATGAGTGGATATAACTTGAAGAAAATATATTTTTTAAAATAATAATAATTATAGACAGCTTAAAAGATGTTTTATTAAAGTAATCGATTGTATGATATATTTTATAAAATTAAAAAAAACTAAGGGAATAATCTGTAATGAAGTCTTCTTTTTGCAAACTAATTGTGGTGGTGATTTTATCTACAATTATGTTTCATGTTTATACCTACCTGTTTAATAGTTTTATTAGTGTTGATTATGCGAGAGTAACCTATAAAATAAATCCGCATTTAATTAATGTGGTTGCATTTATAAAGATGTCGTTCTTTTATTTTGCAAAAACGCTTGAGATTTATGCGCCATTCACTATTATAAGCTTGCTTATTTATGTACAAACTTCATTACATAGGTCGTGGCTAAAAACACTCTGCTTCTTATTGGTGTATCCATTGCTTGCCTATTTGTCTGCACATATTATTTATTATGCTTTTTATAGTATTAGCTACACTATAGTCTTCTCAACGCTAGCATCCGCTCTTTTGCAGCTAATTATTTATACATTATTTATTTTGCTTATTGCGGTTATTTATAGCAAGTTAGCAAGATTAAAGGCTGATTCTTTATTTGAAAATGATAGAGTTAATAAGTGGGTGCAAAGCCTGCTATATAGTTTATTATTTGCCTATTTTATCTGGCAAATAACTAGTAATACGCTATCTTATAATTTTTTTATAAACTATTATCAATCGTCAGCAATGGACTCACTGGTTAAGGTACTTACCTTTTTTTATACACTGTTTATTTTAGCTTATCTGGTTTTATGGACATATCCTCAGCTCTCTACTACTAAGCAAAAAAATAATTTTATAAGATTGGCCGGGGCATTTTTTATTATTTGTACTCTGTGGGGTGTTGTTATTACGATACTTTATCAAACAGATATTATTTATGATTTAATGCGTTGGTTTACTGGCGCAGACGAATATAAAAAGAGCATTATTCTTTTCTTGGTTTATTTTGCTTTTATCTTTTTTATGAGAAATACAACATTTACAGGGGTGCATTATTTGTTGTGTTTTATCATCACCTTTTTAGTTGTGGTAACGTTAAACAAGCAAAGTAGAGATATTAGCCCTTTAGCATTGCAGTTGAGTTATATAACGGTATGTACAGCGCTATTTTATATCATGCATAGCATAGCGTTTCGAATTGCTTTTTATGAAAAGAAAGCAGCCAATAAGGAGCCAGCGCTTAGTTAACCTAAGTGCATTTTATTTAGTTTAATTTCTTTATAGGTTTAAAAAGTCAGTCATATCTAAGTTAGGTAACATGTCGTTCAGCAAATAATTAAAATTATCGGTTAGAGGCGGTGTAGGTTAGCTCTTGGTGACTATGTGGCGGTATTTAATTATTGATAATTATTAGGGTTTTTTATGCGTTATTTTAAAATGGTTTATGGATTCTCATTGTGTGGTGTGCTTTTATCAACAAGTATTTATGCACAGACCGAGCCTGCTAAAACTGTTCCTGTTGAGTTTATTACCCGTATTGATAATGTTGATGCAGAAAAATATCGTGTTTCATCTGACTATGAACTTGTTGGTGTTATTGAGTTTTCAGAGCCTATTCCTTGTGGTAGTGAAAAAGAGAAAAAAGCCTATGTGTTACAAGAGAATAATCAGCTTGATGAGCAAGGTTTGATAGAAAAGCTTAGAGTACTAAGTAAGCAGCCTGTTTCATATTATAAGGTGACTTTAGAGCGTTGTGATCCTACAGCGTTAAAACTAGAAAATATTGTGGCTTGTCGGGCAGATAGTTGCCCTGATAAATATATGCTTAATAATAAGCTATGGTTAACCGATAAATATAAGATAACTACAGACCTTACGAATGAGGCTAATTATTATATTCAACCCCCCTTTAAACAAGATGATGAGAAAAAAACATGGGTGGTAGAGGGTTGGTATGCGGAGGATATTTTATATAAACCGATTAGTGATAAAAGGCCTGAGTTAGCTTTTAGAGCTCACACGAATGATCCTGAGTTTAAGAGCCAGCAATTTGTGGGCGAGCTTACCCGTTATTTTGGTAATGGTAAGGTGGCCAATCAGCAAAACTATAATGAGAATGGTAAGTTAGAGGGGGCGGTTAATGCCTATTATCCTGAGGGTATGCTTTATCAAAAAGCCAATTACGTTAACGGTAATTTAGAGGGTGATGTGATTACGTACCATAAAAATGGAAAAATTGAGTCGCAAGTTAAGTATCATGATAATAAACAGATTGATGGATTATGTATACATCATTTTGATGATGGCAGGGTCTCTAGAAAGCATACTTATAAAGACGGTGAGTATAATGGAGAGGTTTTGGAGTACTATCCAAATGGTAAACTTAAAGAAAAGCAACTGTATAATAAAGGTAAGTTAGAAGAGTCGATGAATTACCGAGAAGATGGTACTAAAAAACAATACGATGTGATGAAAGACAGTGTACAAAGAGTTTATAAACTATGGCACAAAAATAACAAACTATCTGTTGATTGGAAATGGGATGAGCAACATAAAAAAGTGGGTGATCAAAAAACATGGTATGAAAATGGCAAGCTAAAAGAAGTAAAAAGTTATGATAAAGGTGTTTTACAAAAAGAAACGGCTTGGTATGAAAATGGCCAAAAAATGTCAGAAGATTTTTATAAAAATGGGAAGCGAAGAGAGAGTATTAGTTGGGATGAGGATGGTAAGGTAGATTATCATTATAAATATGATGAAGAGGGTAAAAAAATTAACTAACCTGAATAGCTAGAAATTTTGACGGTAAGATTAGATGGCAAGCCGTTTTAGCTAGGGATTAAATAGTTAACGATCTAGATAATAATATTATCAAAAGGATTTCTAGTATGTCTGTATTTAAATCACTGTGTTTTAATATAGTTGTTGGTATGTGCTTAGTCTATAATGTAGCCCTAGCGCAAGAAGATATTTCAGCTGATGACCTTTATAAAAAAGCTTTAAAATATGAAGATAATAATGATCGCCAACAAGCCAAGCAGTGGTATCTAAAAGCAGCTGATAAAGGCAGTATTGAGGCAATGCTTAGTATTGCATATGCTTATAAGCTAGATTCAGAGTCTTCTGAAGATTTTAAGCAAGCGATGTATTGGTTTTTAAAAGCTGCGGATAAAGGTAGTATTAAAGCAATGTATAACATTGGATATCTTTATGAAAAAGGTTATGGTGTAAAGAAAGATTATAAAACGGCGATGCATTGGTATTTAAAAGCTGAGGATAAAGGAGGTATTGATGCAATGCTTGGTATTGCCCATATGTATAGGGGCAGTTTATTCGATCCAGAAGATTGGCAACAAGCAATGTATTGGTTTTTAAAAGCAGCCGATAAAGGTAATGTTGAAGCAATTTATTACGTTGGGTATCTTTATGAGAAAGGTCAAGGCGTCAAACAAGATTATCAACAAGCTATGCAATGGTTTTTGAAGGCCGTGGATAAAGGCAATGTTGATGCAATGCTTGATATTGCATATATTTATCAGCAGGATTCAGATATTGGGCGAGATTACCAACAAGCCATGCAATGGTACCAAAAAGCTGCAGAAAGAGGCAATGATGTTGCAATGAGTAATATTGCATTCCTTTATGAAAAAGGGTTAGGTGTAAAACAAGATTATCAGAAAGCTATGCAATGGTGGCTTAAACTTGCTGATAAAGGTGATGGTAGTGCAATGAGGAATATTGCAATGATTTATGAAAAGGGATTAGGTGTCAAGAAAGATAAAGAGCAAGCTGAGCTTTGGTATAAAAAATCAGAAGAAGCATATAGGCATAAAAAATAGAATAAACAATAAATTTATTTTATCAAATAAATCGCCCACTGAGCCTATTTTTTATGCTTGTTAATATGGGCTTATCTAGAGAAACTTACAGGATAGAGTGGTGGATTGTCTGTAAGTAGTCACGATTTGATCAACAAGTATCTGCTAGCTTAGTGTTGTTTAGCTAGACAGTTTTGTTCGTGTTCTAGTAGCCATTTTTTTCTAGGAAGTCCGCCTCCATAACCGGTTAATTCACCATTGCTGCCAATGACGCGGTGGCAGGGGATGATAATGGAGATTCGATTAGCGCCGTTGGCATTGGCTACAGCGCGGACGGCGCTAGGTTTGTTGATGGCAGTGGCTTGTTGTTTGTAGCTGCGGGTATGACCATAGGGAATGGTTTGTAGTTGTTGCCATACGGTTTGCTGAAAGTCTGTGCCTGGTGCATGTAGGGGGAGGGTAAATAGGGTTCTTTCACCTGCAAAGTATTCTTCTAGCTGTTGCTTAGTTTGTTGGGTATAGGTATTTTCTCCAATGATAATACGTGCCTTAAGTTTTTGTTGTAGGTCTTTTAATTCGGTTTCGAGCATGGGTCTGTCAACAAATTCGACTAAGCATAGGCCTTGTTCACTGGCGGCAACAAACATAGGACCTATTGGCGTGGTCAGTCTTTGCATGGTGATGAGGTTGGGCTGTTGCATGGGTGATTTTCCTGTGATTTTTTGATAGGTATAGTTAAAGCCACTAAGAGAGTTATAACCACTATCTAAAGCTGTATCGGTAACTGTATTGCCTTGTTTTAGTTCTTGGTAGGCAGTATTTATACGTAGCATTCGGTGGTAGGCTTGGAAGGTGATACCGTAGTGTTGTTTGAACCAGCGTCTTACTTTTTCGGGTTGTATGTTTTGTTGTTTGAGTTGCCAGTCGGTTATTTTTTGTTTTGGTTGTTGTTGTATGAGCTGTAGTGCATTTTTTACCATGCTAGGCATTTGGTAGGCGTTTTGTGTTGGTTGGCATATTTTGCAAGGTCTGAATCCTGCATTAAGTGCTGATTTTATGGTGCTATAAAAGATAACATTTTGAAATTTAGGTTTTCTTGCTCGGCAGGTAGGTAAGCAGAAGATGCCAGTTGTTTTTATAGCAGCAAAGAATATACCGAGGTAGCTAGCATCTTTTTTTACGAGGGCTTGGTAGTATTTTGCTATGAGTGCTTGGTCGGTAGTTGGCATGGTCTTTTGGCTATTTGTTTAGGTGCCTTTATGTTAGTGGCGTGCTTATAGTCTAGCAACCGAAAATTGGACAAGTATTTTTTAGCTTAATAAAAAACCGCTTATCACTAAGCGGTTTTTTTGTTCGGTTAGAAATGATAACGTTCTGCCATGCTATTTGCCGCGATAATGGCTGCATAAACGTCGTCTGGGGTGACGGTTTGGTTCATGTTGGACATGGTGTCACCTTCAGCACAGGCTGTTTCAGCCACTTTGCGCCAATCTGCTTCGATAATTTGGTTAAGTCCAAAGTCAGCAAGGGTGAGTGGTAGACCAGCAGTTTGCATGATGTTGATAACGCTTTCGATTTCTTCTTCTGGAGCATTTTCTAGAACAAGTTGTACCAGTAATCCAAAGGCTACTTTTTCGCCATGCTGTGCACCATGAAGTGCAGGGATGGTTCCCATACCATTACTAACGGCATGTGCAGCGGCTAACCCGCCTGATTCCGCGCCAACACCACTAAGGTAGATGGTGGCTTCGATGGTTTGTTCTAGTGCAGGGGTTACAACGTGGTTTGTTACGGCATCCATCGCGGCCGCTACGTTTTCAATTAGTAGTTGGTAGCATAGTTCGGCAATACCTAAGCCTGTGCGTGATGGGCGTTTTAGTACTAGATTTACACCGTCGGATAGATAGCACATGCGCGCTTCAAAGTAGGTGGCTAGTGCATCGCCTACACCTGCTGCAAAGAAGCGAACGGGTGCATCAGCAATGATTTGGCTATCAACAATAACGGCTTGTGGGTTTTCTGGTAGAAATAGGTATTCATCAAATTCGCCATTTTCTTTATAAAAGACGGTGAGTGCAGTGCAGGGTGCATCGGTTGAGGCGAGGGTCGGTACGATAATAACGGGTTTATTTTGATAGTAACCAACAGCTTTTGCTGCATCGAGTGTTTTACCGCCACCAATACCGACAATAACGTCATGTTGGTTTTTTTGGACGAGGTCTCTTAGGCGTTGTACCTCTGCTTTGGTGCATTCGCCGGCAAATTTTTCAACATGTGCTTGTATGTTTGATTGGCTAAAGTGTTGTTGTACGCTTTTTTGGATGCGTTCAATGAAGAAGCCATCACAGATAATAAGGGCATTTTTGCCTAGTGGTTTGATGTGTGTGTCAAGGCTATCGATAAGACCTTTTGCAATAAGAAAGGCTTTGGGTGAGGTGACACTGCGTGGAGTTACCATAATATTTCTCCTTATTTCGGCTAATTTATTTATAACGTTTAGTGGTTGATTATAGCACTATTTACTAGTGTGTTGAATTAATGAGGGATAGCGTTGTTTTTAGTTGAAGGATTTTTTTATTTTGTAATACGTTTATGGTTTATTTGGTATACTTTGCTTTATTTTACCTAGCACTTGTCTGTGGTTATATTGATTTTTTGGTGCTACAAAGGTTATAGGGGTTTTTTGTGCGTCAGTTATTTTTAGATCGTTTGCAGTTTTTGCAAGGGGCTGAGCCATTGGCTTTACTTAATCAATGCTTACATGGCATTGAGCGTGAGTGTTTGCGGGTAACGGTGGATGGTAAGCTTTCGCAGACGCCGCATCCTGTTGAGTTAGGTTCGCCGCTGATGAATGAGTCTATTACAACGGATTATGCAGAGCCTTTGCTGGAGTTTGTAACGCCTGCTGTAGCGAAAACAGAGGATATGTTATTAACGCTTAATAATACGCATGCGTTTGTGGAGCAGTCGCTAGGTGATGAGTTGCTGTGGAGTTCTTCTATGCCTTGTCCTTTGCCCGATGAGAAGGATATTCCGATTGCTTTTTATGGTACGTCATTAGCGGGGCAGGTACGTCATATTTATCGCCGTGGTTTGGCGGTGCGTTATGGTAAGACGATGCAGTGTATTGCTGGGATTCATTATAATTTTTCTTTGCCTGATGCTTTTTGGCCGCTATTTCAGCAACATGAAGGTAGTACACAAACGGCTGTCGATTATCGCTCGGCGCAATATATTGCATTGATTCGTAATTTTAGGCGTTTTAGCTGGTTATTGATGTATTTGTTTGGGGCTTCGCCAGCACTAGATGCTAGCTTTTTAAAGAATCATCCTAGTCATCAGTTAGAGCGTTTTGATGCGGATACTTTTTATTTGCCTTATGCCACTAGTTTGCGTATGAGTGATTTGGGGTATCAGTCGAATGCACAGTCTGGTTTGACGCCTTGTTATGATGATTTATCGACTTATATCGATAGCTTATCTAAGGCGATTAGTACACCTTATCCTGCTTATGAGAAGATTGGTACTAAAAAGGATGGGGAGTGGATTCAGTTAAATACGAATATATTGCAAATTGAAAATGAGTATTATTCGAGCATTCGCCCTAAGCGTGTAGTGAAAGATGGGGAGCGTCCTATTCAAGCGCTACGCCGAGATGGTATTCAATATGTTGAAGTGCGTTGTATGGATATTAATCCTTTTTTACCGATGGGGATTGATGAGTCAACCAGTTATTTTTTAAATAGTTTCTTGTTGTATTGTGCTATGCATGATAGCCCTGTTATTACAGGGTGTCAGTGTCATAGTTATTCAAGTAACTTTTTGAAAACGGTTAAGCAGGGACGTGATCCCGCGTTGATGTTGCAGCGTGATGGTGAGGATGTTTTATTAACGGACTGGGCGAAGACGTTGATTGATGATATTGGCTTGGCTGCTGAGGTTTTAGATAAAGCGGGTGATACGGCTCATCATAGTGTGGCGGTAAAAGCGCAGCTAGCTAAGCTGGCTGATCCTCAGTTATTGCCTTCTGCTCAGGTGTTGAAAGCGATGTGTAGTGAGGGTTTAAGTTTTGCTGAGTTTTCGCTAGCGCAAAGTAAGCAACATCAAGCCTATTTTAATAATCAGGTATTAAGTGAGTCGGTAAAACAGCGGTATCAATCACTAGTAGCTCAGTCTTTAGCTGAACAACAGGCGCTGGAGCAGAATATGGTGCAATCACTTGATGAGTATATTGCTAGCTATATGGGTGGTGATTAGTTTTATGTAGTGCTTGGCTGTTCAAGCAGTTGGTTTTGCCACTCGATCAGCATGTCGGTTTGATCGGCACAGAGTGCAAGGTGTTTGCTTATTTGTAGAGCGCATTCATAGAGTTCACCATTTGTTTGCGGTTGGCATGTTTGTATGGTTACTCGTTCACAGGCTGTAATGGTGGGCGGATTAAGTTTGACTATATGTGCCTCTTTAATGCTAATTGGGCTAGTACAAGCTGTTAGGGATAGGCTTATTAGCCCAGCTATTAATGGTACTATTTTCATTTTTCTTTCTCTTGAATTCTTGAATTTGTTGGTTGCTTTGTTGTTGTGTGGCTAAGCGTTTTTTTTCTAGTGCATTAATGTAGGATCTGTTTTGTTGATTCTGCTTTTCTAGTGTTTGGATTGTTTCATCAAGAATTTGGTTACTATTTTTAAGTTGCTGTATCTGTTGCTCGCTTGAGGTGAGTTGGATTTTTATACGGTCTCGTTGACCTTTTATTACAAGGCCATACGCAATGGCGAGAAGCAAACAAAAGGCAAGTCCTATGGTGGTGTAATTAAATAGTTTTTGCATTTTTATTACTCTATTGGCTTGTTTTATTAAGTAATAGACCACCTAATATGATGATTAGGTGGTCTTGTTTCTTATTTTTATTTGGCTAGCTTGATGGCTCGTTTAATGAGTTCGACTGTGTAGTAGTTGTAGTATAGATCACCATTTTCAACAGCAATAATGGCTTTTATAAGTTCTACTAATACAGGCTCAGTTAGTGTTATTATTTGTTTTGGCAATACGGCTAGCCTTTCACATACACGATTTATATATCCTTGTGTATTATTTTCGTTGGGTGGGGCGTAACGATGGATGATTGATTCAACAGTGTTTAATCCATATTTATTTTGATAAGTGAATATAATCTTAACCATCGCACGCAGCCCATGAACTGCATCTTTAAATTGACAAAAAGATTTGTCATCTCGCTTAGATTGATCTATAAGCCCTCTCCAGTCACTACCCCAGCGAATATTGCCTGGATTATTATTTCTAATGCCTCTTGGTAATGCCATTATTGATCTACCTTTTTGTTAATTGATTTTAATATAAGGTCTCTTAATGCGGTTGTTCCTATGAATCCTATGGCGCCACCTAGTGTGATTGCTGCACTATCGGGTAGATCAAGAAACTCTATTAGCCCGGTTACACATAAAGAAAGGGTGCCACAAGTAAGTGCTTCAAGCAAAATGCGTGTAGGCCTTGTCTTTTTTTCATCGTAAAGTACTCGCAGTGTGGCAATCACGGATGACATAATGGCTCCTTGAATAATGCTATTCGTCGTAATGGCGGTATAGATCATCTGTAGAAACGTCGGGTCTTTGTTTGGCATGATGTGAGTCTATCCCCCTTGTGGCTGTAGTGTAGTAGTTGACTTGTTTGCAACGATTGCATTTGATCTCAACTTCGGAATAATCACTCACCTTAGCTAGCAATTTACGACATTTTTTGCAACGGAATTCTTTCAACATATTTGCCTCCAAAGGTTTAAGAGAATCATTTGTTAGTTATTATGGGGCAATAGGTGACTAGTATCTTTTTGCCTGAGCAAAAAAAAGACTCTTACTGAGCCTTTTTTATCTACTACGGAATGGACGACCTTGGATGTGGTTGTTACTAGGTGGGCGCATATTTTGATTGTGCTGAGGTGGCCTATTATTATGCATGGGAGGTCTGTGCATAGGCGGTCTTGGCCTACCCATATTTGGACGATTAGGATTATAGATGTTAGGAGAGGTTAAGCGAACATTTCCTCTTCCTACCGATATACCTTGAATAGGACGTCTATAATTATTATTGATAAAAGGGCGGGGCGGTGGTCTTGGTCTATATCCGTGTCTATAAAAAGATTGGTTATTATAGCCTTGATAATAACCTTGCCAGTAAATCTGCCTCGGGCTTTGTACTACGGTAGGTTCTTGTTGCTGTGTTTCTGTTTCTGAGTAGATAGTATTATAAGTAATGTTATTGATTACTACTGGCGGATTCGTTGGATACGCTTGGTGTGGTTTTGAAGCGTTTGTTAAGCTTGGTGCATTCTGCAATGGTACTCTATAACCACTACAATGGGGAGAGCCATCTGCATCTGTAGTACACAGCATATCTTTGCCTGTGCTTACGGGGGGCGCAGCTGTTTTTATAAAAATTTCATTTTCATTGCCTTCACATCCACCTGCTACATCGGTATAACAAGGCGCTGCATATAGCATGGTTATTGAGCTTGCTAAAAATGCAATGCATGCTAGCAATGAATTGCGTATATACATATTAAGCCCCCCTGTTATGATACTTAATTTATATAAGTGTATATTATTTTTCTCTTATGAATAACTATAAATATTTTGCTAGATGTTAAGTAAAAAAAGAAAATGCTTGTTTTTTGTAGGTATCGTGTATCATATGCAAAATATTTTATAATTTGGATAAGAATGTGAAAAAATATCTTTACTCAACTGCTTACACTGTTGTTTTTGGATTGTTGCTAGCAACTATTTTAATTACTATTCCAGTACAAATCATAAGCTTTTTTCAAGGCGAAAAAGATTTTCTATCCATGCTACAAAATATCTTAATTATTCCCTTTGTGGCTATTCTAGCGGGTGTTGCGTTGGCTGGTATTCCTACTGTTCTTACAGGGTTTGCCATGGGGTATCTAAACCGCTTTTCGCTACCTATCTTTTTATTGATGACCATTATTTTAGGGCTTGTTTTAGAGTATATTTATTGTCATCTTTTACACATTAGAGCTGACTATATTCCTCCTATTTTAATTACGTTAGCAATAACACTTTTTTGTTTATGCCTGGGATGGCGATTATGGCTTAGTCCTAAAATAGATTATTAATATTGGTATTCTTATAATATACGTGACTATAGGTAAAATATAGGTTACTATAATATGGAAAACCAACTATTTTAGTTTTATTTAGCTATAAATAGGTATTATTCCTTACACATAAAATAGAAGTAATGTTGTATGCAAGCACTTAAATCACGTATTAAACAAGCGAGAAAGTTTGCTAAATTAAGCCAAAAAGAGCTAGCTAATAAAATAGGCATAACACAGCCCTCACTATCTGAGTTAGAAACAGGGAAGTCGCAATCGACCTCCTATATTGCATCAATCGCAAGAGTATGCGGTGTTGATGCTTTTTGGCTTGAGTCTGGGACGGGACAAATGCTTACTGGTGCTAAATATAAATTAAACGTATCAGAAAACACAACATCCTATCATCTAGATGATGAAGATAATACAGATCCTACCTTGCTTACCCACCCTCAAATGCAAGCCATTTCTACATGGGATGATAAAACACCATTAGACGATGACGAGACAGAGGTTCCTTTTTTAAGAGAAGTCGAGTTAGCAGCAGGCTCAGGTAAATTTGCCATTACCGAAACGAATGCCCGTACAAAATTAAGATTTGGCAAAAGTACATTGCGTAATAGGGGGATTAACCCTAATAAAATAGTTTGTGTCACGGTGAAAGGCAACAGCATGGAGCCAGCTATATTGGATGGCGCAACAGTAGGTGTAAATACACAAGACACAAGCATTGTGGATGGTAAAATTTACGCTATTGCTATTGATGATGAGTTATTAAGAGTAAAGCTACTTTATCGCTTACCTAACGGGCAGATAAGAGTTAGGTCATTTAATCGTGAAGAGTATGATGACGAAATATACGAACTAAAAGATATTCGTATTATTGGTCGCGTTTTTTGGTACTCAGTTCTCCTATAACTAATATAGGAATACCTATTTACAAAAAGACTGATCTCCTATATTATATGGACTATTAATATAGAGAGGAGATTGGTCATGCTTAATGGACAAATTCGTTATGATTTGGCTTCACCAAATTATTGCGATGCAGATGATTATCTTGCCGCACAAGTACAATCTCTATTAACAACATGCTGTTGTGAACTACTGCGCGGTAAAGACTACGAGCTAGAAATATCAGCACAGGCAATTAACGCGTTAGAAGGTGACAACGAGACGGCCGATGTTTATCTTTATGCTGCTATAGAGCGAGAGGATTGGCAAGAGGTTAAACGACTTTATCAGCAAGTATTTCGCCCTTCTATTTGTAAGGCAATAAGCCAACTTCTTTATCAAAAAACAGCACTGTAATTCTCATTAAAAGCACAAATTTCCCCCCATAAAATATTGGTTTTAGCTTTATATATAGCTAAAACTGGTTGCTATTTTATTTTCTCCTTAAAAAATCACCTATATATTACTTTTTTTATTTATTACTAAGTCATCTTTATTATAAAGAATGTTTACCCTGCTCTAGTTAAAGGGGTATAGATAAAAAATAAATAGGCAAACACAGATAATTCTTTAAATTCTAACTATTAAAAAATAGTTGCATATAGGTATACATATATATATAATATAGGCATACCGATTAAGTTGTATTGTTTTAGATCGATATATAGGCTAATTTGTTTCTTTTTAGGCAATTCGACCAATAAATACCAGCTTTTAAAGCTGATGAGTAGTCTTGTCTTATTTACCTATAATTTTAATAGGTTAAGAGCAAATTATAGGTAATTATGTAAAATAGAGGTTTTGAAATGGCTAATCAATGGTTGAGGTTATGGCACGATATGCCTAATGACCCTAAGTGGCGCACTATTAGTAAGTGTTCTAAACAACCCATATCACTCGTTATGTCTACCTATATTCATTTATTGGTAATGGCATCAGTTTCCGAGGAGAGAGGAACGTTTCAGCTAAAAGCAGAAGATCTAGCTAATGCGCTTGATGCACAAGCTAGCGATATTGATAGCATTATTGAAGCGATGCAGGGCAGAGTGATTAAAGGTAATAATTTAATGGGATGGAGTAAACGCCAACCTATTAAAGAAGATGGTTCTGCGGAAAGAGCTAAAGCATGGCGAGCCACTAAAAAGAATGCAACATCATCGGCGAACGCTATCGAACGACAAGATAAAGATAAAGATAAAGAGATAAAAGCTCTCTCTAGTACTGGGCCAGAAAACAATAGAATGGATGAATTATTTACGATGTCTGAATGCTGGCAGCCAACTAATGAGTTTGCGGATTACCTAATTAAATTGGGTATAACTGATCAAAGGCAGGATATACCAGAAAAAATACTACAAGAGTTTGTTCTATTTTGGTGTGCTAAACCCGATATTAAAAAGACGCAACTGCAATGGCATCACGCACTAGCACAATCCTATCAGTATGCGATTAATCGAGAGAAATATCATGGAAAAAATAAGCGATTTGCTAAAAGTGCCGGCAGTATCCAGCAAACAGCCTCAGATCTTAGCTGGTGGAATGGATGAGCCAGAAACAACTAGAGAGATGATGTTAAATGTTAATAAAGTATTTACTACCCTTCACATTAGCTACCCCGCATGGTATGAAAAGTATTACCCAAGCAAAAAAAGTGAACAACTAGCCAAGCGCATTTGGCTAACAGGCATAAGATCTTTAAGCATAGAGCAAGTGGATAGGGGACTACAACGAATGGTATTGGAGTATGTATTTCCACCTAAGTTAAAAGAGTTTATCGCCTTATGCAAAAGGGTAGATGGGTTAGTAAGTATAGAGATGGCATGGCAGGAAGCACTACTAGGCCGTTACAGCCATGAAGTAGTAAAAATAGCAGCGCATTTAACAGGGACTAACGAGCTAAAGCAGGCAAGCCATGATAATGCGGGGCTAAGAAAACGATTTGAGTTTTATTTTACTCAAGTCAGTGAGAATTTTGTTCAAGGTAAGGCGTTGGCTAAGGTGGGGCAGTTAAATCATGAGCAAGTCGATGATTTACTCAGCAAGGTAGAGTTACAGGCAGAACAAAGAGTGAGAGCGCGTATTCAGTCGCAAGGGATTGATACGCAAAATGCACGAGAAAGTTGTTTAGCTTTACTAGGCATTAGGCATAGCAACTAGAAGTGATTTATTAGGAGATAAAAATGGCTTCTGTTCAAGCACAACGAAAAAATGAGTTATTTAGCGAGCTAATGGAAAGTATTAAATTTGAATTTATCAACAGTGGATTCGATGAAGAGCAAGCAATGGAAAAAGCAGAAACGGTCACTTTTAATATTTATGAAAATTGGCGAGGTTTATCGGTTGTATTTCCAATGAACCCAGAGCTTTATATGGAAAAGCTAAAACACAAAATTTTGGCTGAGTTCGACGGTAAAAATACCACAGAAATTGTACGTAAATACAAAATTTCAGAAAATATTTTATACCGTTGGAATCGCAGTGCCCGCATCAACAAAAGAAAAGTTAATTAAAGGAGCAATAAAAATGTCTAGACGTTGTGATACTGATTGGTTTCGAGTAATTTGTGATTTAAATAAATTTAACCTATCCCTGCAAGGCATATCCGACATTATAGAAGTGCCCAAACCTACCATTGTTGGATGGAAACAAGGTGCCGAGCCAAAACACAGTGATGGCGAAAAGCTAGTAAAACTTTGGTGCCATGTAACAGGCGGTGCACGTGATGACTTACCAGGAGTGAGTAAAGATGCCTGGTGGAGCTACCACTTCAAACTAAGTTGATGTCATAGATTATTAGTGAAGAGTGCCTAGAGTATCAAATAATCACTAAATGACAAAAAATAGTAATTAGGAGTATTGAGCTAATAAGTTAGATGAAATAGATAACACTAAAAAGAACAATGAAAAGCCATAGACATTGCGTTAATAATTTATAATACTAATATTAAGAGGCTAATCGTATTACCAAAGGGATTTTAGTATGTCTATATTTAAAAGTGCGTATTTTAGTTTATTAATAAGTATTCTTCTTAGTTGTAATATCAGCATAGCTCAAGAGGATGAGTCTGTAGATGCATTATTTAAAAAGGCAAATCAATATCTTGTACAAAAGGAATACCAGCAAGCGATGCAGTGTTATCTAAAAGCAGCTGATAAAGATAATGATTTTGGAATGTACAATATAGGCTATTTTTATGATGAGGGTCTAGGTGTCCAGCAAGATTATCAACAAGCGATGCAGTGGTACTTAAAAGCAGCTGATAAAGGTAATGATTTTGCAATGTATAATCTAGGAGCCCATTATTATGAAGGTATAGGTGTACAGCAAGATTATCAACAAGCCATGCAGTGGTATTTAAAATCAGCTAATAAAGGTAATCCTGTTGCTATGCATAGTGTTGGTTTTTTTTATCAGCAAGGTCTTGGTGTACAGCAAGATTATCAACAAGCCATGCAATGGTATTTAAAATCAGCTGATAAGGGCAATGAAACCGCAATAAATAATATTGGATATCTTTATGCTAATGGTCTAGGCGTCAATCAAGATTATCATCAGGCGATGCAGTGGTACCTAAAAGCAGCTGGTAAGGGTTACGTTGGGGGAATGTATAATCTTGGATATCTTTATGCGAAAGGTCTTGGTGTTAAACAAGATGATCAACAAGCCATGTACTGGTATAAAAAAGCAGAACAATTAGACAGTGATTTTACGATTTTGAAAAAAAATGGTTCTGAGTAACGGTTTTTTTATGCGAGTTAGTACGCATCCTCGGGAACCTTTAATAACCTAACAGCGTCACCTACTTTAAGTACTTTATTCTTCATTGGGTTACCAATAGATTAGTTGTTTACAAGGGCTTCTTTATGTTAAGAAGCCTCTATTTAATGATTAATAAATCATAATCTTTATCAATTACTAGTCATCTTAGTTTTTAACTGCATAGCCATAGGGTTTAGTTCTTGTAAAAGCGTCATGGCATCATTTAATAAATAAGCGGATACACTGGCTACGGCGGGGATAGCGGTTTTTTCTGCGGTCGTAAACTCAAATAAATTCTCCATTAAATCAATCACTGCTTGCATACGCGCGGTGGCGCAGTCAAAAATCTCATCGGCTGGCGCATTGGCATTATAATAAAGCACATGGGTATGACCACTTTGCGAGCCTAAGCATAAAGGAATATAACAAGGCGCTTGTTTACTCATAGCAGATGATATATCGGCATTATTTTGTGTACTGTTTTTAGTGTTTACAGCATTACTTGCTTTAGTGCGAACATTATTATTTGATTTATTAGAAAGAGACATAACCAACTCCTGTATATGACCCCTCCATCCCATGATGGAGGCGGAACTGTGCACAGGTTGGTCGACCGAGAACCTAGGAAATCGGCACACTCCGAAGAGTGTCCCGTGCACAGCCCGCCATATATAAAATACAGGCAAAGCTATACTTACTGCATACTAGAGAGTTCTAGCCACAGTCCTAGGTAAAATGAGCGACCAAGCCCATGCTATAGATTTTGCTACAGCCTTTTTATTGTAAGGGCAGGTAATGCGTTTTAGCAAGTGGTAAATAGTTTTAGCCGTAATGGGATATACTGTGATGCATTTACTATATTTCCGATCAAATGTTGTTTTTACTTTATAGTACTTTTAGCTAGCATTGATGACAGCATCAATTTTTTTTTGTTAGGATACGGCTAATTGTTTTTATAGGTAAGCATTCACTATGATCAAAAGGAGTTGCTTAATGAAGAAGCTGTTATTTATTTTATTGTTTACCCCTTTGTTAGTATTAGCTAATGATTTATGTAAGTTACCGCCGATAGAATTAAAATCAATAGCTGCCGATGAGCTAACAGAGGGGACGCAATTATTTTTTGATAACTATAGGCTAACCATTGCTAAACCTGAAAAAGTCGCCCTTGGTGTTCCTGAAATTTTCTATTTTAATAACGATAAAAAAATAAGTTTACAGCCTGTACCAAGTAAAGAGAATGATCAAACGCAATCATTTTATAATCAAGTATTTGGTTTATCCGCTATTGATAATAAGCAAATAAAAAAAGATCTAACCGTAATGAGAAATATATTAGGTATTGATTGTAAAAAACCGCTAATACAATACAAGTTATTATCAAAAGATATAAAAATTATTCGTGTAGATCCAGTCATTGGTGGTTCAAAGCCAGCCTATGTTTATTTATACGGTAAGAATGATTCTATGTATTTAATAGAGTTTTATAATTTTTCAGATAAAGAAATAAAAGCCACTCTTGCAACACTTATTTTAAGATAAGGACAATTTAAAATGAATGAATTAGATATAGAGTCAAAACAAGATATACGTAAAATATTAATAACGCTTTATGGCGCACAAGCTAACAATTGGCAAATAAATGATAAATTAGCTAATTTAGTATTAGAAATGGCTCATAAATCAGGTGAATGCAGTGATGCTTTTGCTATGGTGCCACAACCTTATAACCCATTTAGTACCAATCCTTTAAAAGCGCTTGGTATGCAATACGCAAAAAAAATATTTAAAAACTTAGCAAGCAATAAATACTCAGTGACTTGTATGAAAGGCGTTGCTTATGGGTATGCAACAAAGGTTAAGGAAGCCGCACAAGGATTATAAAACAATAAAAGCAGCTTTTTATTCACCACCCTTAACCCTTGCCCAATCCAGATCAAACTTGGCTAAGTATTTTTTTAGCCGATCGGCGTCGTTGCTACAACGTTTGGTGGCGCGCGATATGGCAAATAGTTTGCGCCCCGCATCCGATAGGCTATCGCTTTGTTGGCAAATAGCCATCACACGTTCTAGTTGGCAGCGGTCAAACTCATCAAGGGGCTGGGTAATCAGCTCATTTTCTTTTGTGCGGGGAGTGTCATCTATACGCCAGCCTTGTTTTAGGCGTGTAATCTCTTGAGTAACTTGCTCTAGCCCAATGTTGCTTTGTGGGGCTAGGGTGGCCATACGGGTGATGGAGGCATTAAACTCTCGAAAGTTGCCTTGCCAAATGGCTTGTTCGGAGGTGGCAAATTTTAAATACGCTAGGCGTGCTTCTTGGTTAAACCGAGGTAGTCGCCCATATTCTTTGGCGTAATGCGCCAGCTCATAATCAATGTTGGGTTCAATATCTTCTTTACGTTCGGCAAGGCTGGGTAGTTTGTAATGCCAGAGATTAATTCGCGCATAAAGATCTTCTCTAAACTCGCCCGCTACAATAGCGTGTTGTAGGTCTTTATTGGTTCCTGCGATCAGTTGAAAATCACTTTTTATGGGGGTGTCTGAACCAAAGGGGTAAAACTGTTTTTCTTCAATGGCTTTTAATAGCATCGCCTGTTCATCAAGCCCGAGTTCGCCAATTTCATCTAAAAATAACAGCCCTTTATCAGCGCTTTTTAGTAGCCCAGTCCGTGAGTTATTGGCGCCTGTAAATGCGCCTTTTACATGCCCAAATAGGGTGGAAATGGCTGTGTCGCCACGTAGCGTAGCGCAGTTGACCTCAATAAACTCACCAGTAATTTGATGGTTATTGTATTTTAATAAATAGATTTGTTTAGCCAGAAATGATTTTCCTGACCCAGTCGAGCCATTTAATAGCATGGGCGCATGAGAGTGGCGAGCCACTTGTTCAATCTCGGCAATCATTTGATTGAACTGTGGGTTACGAGTGGCAATGCCCGATTTTAATAGTGTTAACGCTTGTTGTGAGTACAACTCAAAGCGCGAGAGTATTTTATCGTAGCGATTAAGGTCTAAATCAATAACGGCTATTTTACCGGGGGTTAAGTCCTCGGGGGAGGGCTGTTTTCGTTCATGCCTTGGAGTCTCTACAATTACTTGATTCTCTTTGCTCGGCGGGGAGGTTTGTAATAGCTTGCTGGGGTAAAACCTTGACTCAGCCAATAAAAACCAACAGATCTGCGCCACGTGAGTGCCGGTGGTGATGTGTAAGTAGTAGTCTTCTTTATCAGTATCAAATGTATATTGTTTGGCAATGTCCCATAGCGCGGTATAAACCTGCTCAAAATCCCAGTGGTTGTCGGTATCTACCCTAACTAAGTTGACTTCGGTATTGGGTGATATTTTTTTTATATCCGACACCAACTGGCGCGTATAAGAGAAGCTTTCTTTGTTATAGAGTAGTTCAAAGCGTGCAATAGGCAGTTCTTTGTGCGCGCAGATATCAATGGTTGGTCGCCATTGCAACCAGCGCTTCTCACCCTTGCCCCGTAAATCAAGGACAGTGCCTAAAAAACCAAAAACAACATTCTTTTTCATTTTATATAATTTTATAAATAATTTATCTATTTATATAATAAACGATCTTGGCAAAAGAAAGAAGTTTTTATCACAAGTTACTAAAATAAAAATTATATATTTATTATTCAATAGCTTATAAATAAACTAAATAAATAATAAACGTTGGCACAGTATTCGCAATACTTATTATGCCGAAAGTAGAAGAATACGGTTTTATATAGCCGTAAAGTGCATGGCGAATACTGTTACTGAATAAGCTAATAGATTATCAAAATGTATTCTAAATTCTTTCAGAATAGGCAACGTTTTAAGGAAACGTTTTGAATAGCTCAGAGGCAGAGCAATCGACTCCAACTCGATCTGGCATAGGTTCGACTCCTATTTCAAAAAACATTGAAAGTAGTAATACGTAACAACGATCAGTCAGTGATCAATGTTTGATGATAACGATAGGCAGTATTTCTATCGATATCATCCACGCTCAAAGGCCGGTTAACTAAGTAGAGGTACTTAGGCAAAAAAACTAGGCATTAGGCAAAAGGCGGGGCATAAGTATACAAAAATAGTTGTGTTGTAGCGGTTAGACAAACGCTTCTGTTCGTTTATTTACCTCCAACTTTCCCCTAACGCTTCGTTACTTAACTCGCTAATGAACGTGCATAACTTGATTGCTGATTGGTTCTTACTAAAGGAATAAAGAAAATGATAAAAGTGATTAAAGTAAAAAAAGGTGAAGTGGCCCTTTTATATAAAAATGGTGAAATACAACGTATTTTAGAAGCAGGTTCATACCGTTTTTTTGATGTGCTAAAAAGCATTACCTATCAAGTGATAGACCTTGCTAGCCAAACCAAAGTGGCAGAAAAAACAGCCGAATTACTAACAAGTTTTTACCCAGAGTTAGTGGCTAAGCACTGCACCGTGATGAGCTTAGAAAAGAATGAATTGGCGATTCGCTATGAAGACCAAAAAATTATCGAGGTACTATTGCCTCAAACAAAAAACGTATATTGGAATAGCCATAAAGAATGCACCTTTAAAAAGGTTGCCCTAGAAAATGGTTATGCGTTACCAGAAGACATTGCTATAGAGCTAATTAAAGCCAAGGTAAGCAATAAAACGATAGTGGGAATTGGTCAGCTAACGCTTGATCATTTTACCAGCGAACAAGTAGGTACTTTATTTGTAGATAACCAGCTAGTGACTATTATCAAACCAGAGTCTGCCATCGGTTATTGCCGCGTAGAACATGAGATTATAGTGGGCAAATTTAGCCTAGCCAAAGCAGTGATTGATGAGGTGCTAGCTAACGCCATTGAGCAAGTAGTCCCAGAGCAAATGCATGCTTATTGTGTGCAAATGGAAGTAAACGCCAACCAAGCAGGTTTACGTTATGAGGACGATTTACTGGTAGAAATCCTACCACCAGGTACTAAGCGTTTATATTGGAAAAATAACCGTAAACAGCATTTAGTAAAAATTGATCTAACGGAAGGTTACACCCTTTCAGAGCCAATTATTCAACAGCTATTACAACCTGCGTTGCGACAAAAAGAAGTACTGGGTGATAGCAGCGTATTAATTGCGCAAATCCCTGCCTATCATGTAGGGGTTTTAAGAGTGAATGGCAAGGTTGAGCAACTGCTTTCGGCAGGTATTACCGCTTACTGGCGCTTCAACCGTGAGGTTGGTGTTGAAGTAGTGGATATGCGTATCCAAATGCTTGAAGTAGCAGGCCAAGAGATATTAACTAAAGATAAAGTAAACCTTCGGGTAAACTTAGTGGCAAACTGGCAGTATATTGATGTGTTAACTGCCTTTGAAAAAGTCGCTAGCCCAAAAGAGTTACTGTATCGTGAATTGCAATTTGGTTTGCGGGAGGCCATTGGTACTCGTACACTGGATGAATTATTGGAAAACAAAAATATTATTGATGAGGTAGTGACAACGCACATTAAGCAAAAGATAACAGACTACGGGTTAAAAACGATTTCACTAGGGGTAAAAGATATTATTTTACCCGGCGATATGAAAGCTATTTTATCGCAAGTAGTGGAAGCTGAAAAAGCAGCGCAGGCTAACGTTATTCGCCGTCGCGAAGAAACATCGGCCACCCGTTCATTACTAAACACTGCCAAAGTAATGGAAAACAACCCTGTTGCCTTGCGTTTAAAAGAAATGGAAACATTAGAGCGTATCGCTGAACGGATCGATAAGATTTCAGTGGTGGGTGGTCTAGACCAAGTATTACATGGTTTAGTCAACATCCAACCAAAAGGATAAGTAAGGAAGTAACAAATGAGTGATTTTAATGTATTAAAAGCAGAGGGTGGAAAGCCTGTAAAAATGTGGACTAAGGGTGTGCCCGTTGATGAAAAAGCCAAAGAGCAATTAACGGCAACGGCGACACTCCCCTTTATTTTTAAGCATCTGGCAGTAATGCCAGATGTACATGTGGGAAAAGGCTCTACCATTGGTAGTGTTATTCCAACCAAATCGGCCATTATACCGGCCGCGGTAGGGGTCGATATTGGGTGCGGAATGATTGCTGTACAAACATCACTAATGGCAAGCGATTTACCGGATAACTTACACCCTTTGCGGGTAGCCATTGAGCGAGCTGTGCCTCATGGCTTAACCCCAATAAAAGGAAGACGTGATGAGGGAAGTTGGGAAACACCGCCTACTATTATTGATGAATACTGGCGTCAACTATTACCGGGGTTTGAAAAACTTACTGAAAAATACCCGAAGTTTGAAAAAACCAATAACTACCGTCACCTAGGTACACTAGGAACCGGTAACCACTTTATCGAAATTTGCTTAGATGAAGCGGATCGGGTATGGATCATGCTACATAGTGGGTCACGTGGGGTAGGTAATGCAATCGGTAGCTTTTTTATAGCGTTAGCTAAAAAAGACATGGAGCGGCATTTTATTAACCTACCCAATAAAGACTTAGCCTACTTAGTAGAGGGTACTGAGCATTTTGATGATTATGTGGAGGCCGTACACTGGGCACAAGAGTTTGCACGATTAAACCGCGAAGCCATGATGCATAATGTGATTTTGGCAATGCGTAAAATAATTACCAAACCCTTTACCACCCACTTGCTGGCGGTTAACTGCCACCATAACTATGTACAAAAAGAACATCACTTTGGTGAAAATGTATTTGTAACACGTAAAGGCGCGGTCTCAGCCCGGAAAGGCGAGTTTGGAATTATCCCCGGTTCAATGGGGGCAAGAAGCTATATTGTGCGTGGTTTAGGAAACGAAGAAAGCTTCTGCTCATGCTCACATGGGGCAGGGCGAGTAATGAGCCGTTCTGAAGCCAAAAGAACCTTCACCATCAACGACCAAATCAAGGCAACCGAAGGGGTGGAGTGCCGAAAAGATGAAGCCGTGATTGATGAAATTCCGATGGCGTATAAAGATATTGACGCCGTCATGCACGCCCAAAAAGAACTGGTTGAAATTGTGCATCAACTAAAACAAGTAGTTTGTGTTAAGGGGTAAACAATAGGCTAACTATAGTAAGATATAGTTAGCCTATTGCCTTGTGTTATTTTTGTTGAAAAATGAACGACTGCATCGTGCTCAGTCTATGTAAAAACTTAACTATCCAACAATATAAATACAACCAATATTTTCTATTTACATTGCATACCAAAGATCATCGATATTCTTATAAATAAATACTAAAAAAGCGCTTTTAATTTTCTGTATATATACTTCACGGTCACTAAAAATAATTAAAAACTCTATACCAGTTTATTTTCAGTCGTTTGAATTGTTTTTGATTGCGGTTTTATGGCGTAGCTAATCATAAAAAAATGTCATTTGATTGAAGGTTTTTATTAGTTGTTACACAGTCGCCAATAGTAACTACTAACAAAGTAAGCGTCTGATAACCGATCGCTATCTATGGTAAATCGGGGCAGATAAAAAAATGATGTTCTAAATGCTAGGAAGCTTTGCAGCGTTTGAAAGAAACTTAATTAAAGAACAGCAAAGAGAAGGCATCGTAAAAGCTAAACAAGCAGGAAAATACAAAGATAGAAATAAAATAAAATTGATAATAAAACCATCATAGAGGCTTTTAACAAAGAATTCACAAGCTATCGCAAAGTAACCCAAGAATTAGGAGTTAGTCTTTCTATAGTGGAGAGCTATAAAGAATAGAACTTTATCCTAAAAATTAATATGCATACTATTAAAATAATTTCTTAATAATTTCTTAATAAAGTTTTGTTTTAATAACTACCAAGGAAGTAAAAAACAGTGCATTACAAATTAAAGAGGATTATTAAGATGAAAAAAATTATCGCTGCTGGTTTATTAATTGCCTCAAGTTCATTAGTTTTAGCTAATGGTTACACAGGGCCTTTTAACCAACAAAATACAGGTTACACTGGTCCTACAAATTCAGGGGTGCCATTAACAACAGTTAAAAAGGCGAAAACTATGTGGGACGACTCTTATGTTACATTACGAGGTAAAATTATTAACCACATTAAAAAAGATAAATACACCTTTCAAGATAGTACAGGAACTGTTCTTGTGGAGATTGATAATGATCTTTGGTACGGAACAACGATAGGACCTAATGATACTGTTGAAATTATTGGAGAAGTAGATAAAGATGGCTATGGAGCATGGAGTAAAGTAGAAATTGATGCAAAAAACATCAGAAAAGTATAAGGTTATAGCTTTATAAAAAACAAAAAGCTATCTTAAATAGATAGCTTTTTTTGATACTATTACAAATGCTTTATTTACTAAATTATATTTATGTTTATTTTGACCAATGTTAAAAAAATGACTCACTTGATAGTAGCTATTGGTTTAGCATTATTTATATTATCAGCTAATGCTCGTGATTATCATTATTCCGATGCTCATTTACATTATGTAGACTTCTTTCAAGATACAGATGGTATGAACAAGCTGCTTAAAGCAATGGATAAGGGAAAGATAGATCATGTGATGATTAGTGGCGTTTCTGTAGCTAAAAAATGGCATGAAGATGAGCCACAGAAACCACGTTATTACGCAGGTGATGATGCCGCTGTATATTGGTATAGTGCTACAGACACTATTATAGTTGATGCAGTTAAAAAATTATCTAAGGAACAAAGAAAGCGTTTTCATCCCTTTTTAACAGGGTTTAATCCTGTTGATAAAATGGCTGCTGAACATATAGAGCGTATGTTGGAGATGAACCCAGGATTTTGGCAGGGAATAGGCGAGATTTTTACACGGCATGATCATTTAACAGCATTAACTACAGGTGGTATTCCTCGTGCTAATAATGAAGCATTGGCTCGTGTTTATAATTTAGCCGCTAAGCATAATCTACCTGTTCTATTGCATAGCAATATAACATCTCAACGAGAGCGTGAGCCAATTTACTTAGCCGAGTTAGAGGAGGCAGTAAAAAAGCATCCTAAAACACGATTTATTTGGGCTCATGCAGGAACGAGCGCAGAACTTCATCGCCATCAAAAAAAGCTAGATTTTCTATTACCACAGGTAAAGCGTTTATTAAAAGCCTATCCTAATTTATATATTGATTTATCATGGACTGTATTAGAACCTTATCTTATTGATAAAGATAAGAAGCCTGACCCTAAATGGGTCGAGCTAGTAGAAGAATATCCAGACAGATTTGTATTAGGTTCTGATGTGGTGGGTAAATTTGATAATTTACCTAGTTATTTGGAAAGCTTTAACCCTTTTTTAGATGCATTACCTGAAGATATTGCTCGTAAAGTAGCAAGAGATAATTTTTTAGCTATTCTTCCTAAAGCTATAAACCAAGAGTAATCATTTTACCTCGTAATACCGCATAAGCGTCACGCTACATAAATTTTACCTTTTAAACTGTGTAATGGCATAACAAACTGTGATAGAACTCACAAAGATAATAAAAAATTAATATATTCCAATGGATTACTGAATGTAGGATGAATGTAATCTATAAAATAATAGTAATATTATTTAAGTTAATTAGACTTTAAGTTAAGTCAATTTTATTTAGTGAGGAGTCAAATAAATGAATAAACCATTAAAACGATCAATCTTACCTTTAAGTATTTTAATGCTAAGCACTAGTGCTGCTTTTGCTCAGATTACCAATAATCCGGATGATATTTGGTGGAATGTGAGTTTTAGTGGTGACGTATTAGCCGATCAAGATATTGATGCCAATATTGATTTTGGACCAGGAGCTAATGTAGCTGCATCTAATGGTTTATTAGGATATGAGATCACTAATAATGCTCTTGATTTAAAAATGACAGTACACAGTTTTAAAGGATCTAACAGTATAATACAATTAAATACCGATATAGCGGCAGGAGTAGGAAACAAATTTGTTGTTACAGAAAATGCGTTCGGCAATAACCTAGTTGCCATCAATAACACAGGTTCTTCCAACACAACAGGTAAGGAAACATTAACCATCATCGAGACAGGTAATAATCAAGCAACCTGGACGCTTACTAATAAAGTCGAAGCCGGAGCTTATGAGTACGATATAAGACCTACTGCTGCCAATACCAACAATATTGAACTTTACTCAAATGGAAAAACCACCACCACCGCCGATGCAGCTACCAGCTTTCTTAATATAGGGTACCTAACCACCTACATAGAAAACCAAACTTTACTACAACGTCTAGGCGATTTACGTAATGCTGAAGTGGCAGGTGTTAAAAGTGGCGGTTTATGGATCAAAGGCTTTGGCGGTAAACTATCCGCTTTCTCCGGATCACAAATGAAAGGCTTTGACATGACCTATACAGGAACACAACTGGGTATTGATAAAAATATTGATATTCAAAATGGTCGTTTATTAGTAGGTATCATGGCAGGTTTTACCCGTACCAACCCTAACTATCGAGCAGGTGACGGCACTGGTAAAAACTACACCGCAGGACTTTATGCCACCTACCTAAATGATAACGGCATCTATATAGACAACGTATTAAAATACAACAGCATGCATAACCAATTTAACGTAAGAGACACCACAGGCAATAACGTTAAAGGCACAGGTAAAACCCAAGGAATCATGTTATCAACAGAAATAGGTAAACGATTCTGGCTAGCCAACAAACAACAAGGTTTTTATTTAGAGCCACAAGCACAGCTTTCTTATGGTTATCAAAATGGTGATACTGTAAATGCTAGCAATGGACTAAAAATAGGCTTAAGTCATTACAACAGCACCTTAGGCAGAATTAGTGGCATAGCGGGTTACCAAATACAAGGAGAAAACCCCGTTAATATTTACGTAAAAACAGGGATTGTTAGAGAAATGAGTGGAGGGGCATCCTATCGCTTTAACAATGGCGAAAAGAAAGGGCATACCTTCCGTTCAAGCTGGTTTGATAATGGTATTGGGGCTAACGTAACCATCAACAAACAACATAACATTTATGCAGAAGCAGACTACTCAACAGGAGGCAAGTTTGATAATGCCATGTTAAACCTTGGTTATCGTTATAATTTCTAATTAACATAGCGGGCATAATTTATATTATGTCCGTTCAAGTCTAAGTTAATACAACTGCTTATGCATCAATTACACTCGTAGCAACATCAGCGCGGTAATCATATCGCTTTTGTTTTGGTTTGACATTACGAACGGCAATTTCAGTTAAAGCCATAATAAAGCTCTTCTTTAGAAATTAAACTAAAAGGCAGAATTATTATATAAAATAAGAGGTTTGTTTAAAAGATAAAAGTGTACTAGCTCGAACTCGAAGTGTACAAAATTTGAGTACCTATGAGTATATTTAGGTACATCGCAGTATATAAAAACTAATTACTTATTAAAAATCATTAAGTTGTATATTTTAGTATAGCTTTATACGTCAT
>SCDY01001158.1:0-35654 GCA_004143825.1 Drosophila micromelanica
ATTTTTCGTTGTTAATTGCGAATTAATTTTTTTTTTTATTTTTAACTATCTTAATACTTATTTAGTGCCGAGAGTTTGTGTGTATGTGTTAAATGCTGGATTCAGGATCTCCTAGTCGGGAGGTCCCGACTAGAGCAATCTTACTTGTTTGTAGTAGTAATTTTGCCCCTTCGCCCGCCCAAAAGTCATTTAAATGAAGTGCAAAGTTGGCCGACAGCAAGCCGAGTGGAAATTAAATGCAATTTAAAGCATTAATGCTGCTTCACCAACTCTCGAGAGGGCCTAAAATGCTGCTATACAATTTGTATTTACCACACACACACACACCAGCACACATATTAAATGTGAGTAATAAAGCGACAGTCTGCAAATTTGTAAATTATTTTTGGGCCAAATAGAGACAAGCTTTGTCCAAACAGACAAGGACAACTGCCGCTGACAGCACAACAAATATACAAGTGTGTGTGTGTGTGTGTGTGGGTGTGCGTGTGTGTGGCCCTAAATGGTTGGTGAAGGTCAAATGTCAAGTAGAACCAAATACTTGCGACAGCTCAATTGACAAAGAAACGTCAGCATCGATGGCACTAGGCATGTGCACAAGTCACATCAACAACTACCTCACCTCCCCTCCCCTCCGCCCATTTAGCCCCCCACTTACCGTACACACACCCAACCTAGTTTGGGGGCGTATAAAAATCCAAGTCCTTCGCCACTGAAAACAAGTCTGAGCAGTTAATCACGCGAATTGAGGCCATGACAGTGCGCCAAAAACAACAAGAACAACACAATGTTAAGCATCGGCCACGCCATACTCTATTCACAGTGTGAGCTAATTTTAATGAAATCGTTTTTAATTCTGACTTGCTGAAATACAAACCGAATAAAAGCACTTTCAAACGGTGACTCTGCAATTTATATTTATTTGAGCGAAAATTTAGTCAAAAATATTTTTTAAAAAGAAACATATATTTTTTACATTCAACTTTAAAATTAATATAGAAAATCTGAAAAAAAATATATATTGGGTTTAAATCGATAAATATCGATTTTCAACTATTAATAATAGTAATCAATAAGTTTACATCGAAATATCGTAAAACAGTTGTTAAAAAGAAAGTCGGAAAAAATATATACCGGGTTTCAATCGATAAATATCGATTTTAAACTAATAATAATAATCGCTAAAAATATCTCGAAATATCGTGATTGACAGATTATCGAATTAAATTTGCAAACCACCAATACATAGTTTTTTCTATATATTTTATCATCACTAGTTCAGGTAGATGCCACCAATATGCTCTCTCACTTCTTTGAACAGAGCATAGCAAGTAATTGCCTTAAAAAAGCAGTCGTACAGTGAGGCATATGCAAAAACAAATCGTCCACGTCTTGCTTTAAGGTGTGTTTTTCATGCCATTGTGTGTGCGTGTGTGTGTGTGTTTGAGTTGGGTGCGTAGGCTTAGCCTACGTCTAGCAGGAGCAGTCTGGGCAGAGGCGCGCCTTTGTCTATGTCTATGTCTGTCCTTGTCCCACGCTCCGCTCAACTGGCGCAGAAGCTGACGCTGACTTGCCGCAGGCGGCCACGTTATGTGGTTGGGGCCTGTGGCTTGGGAGCCAAAAGAACCGCAAGCAGTTTTATTTGCAAGCAACGAACTGAAACCGTAACTCAATTGAAACTTTCACATGAGCGTCTCCAGCATACAGCATGCCACATGCCACATGCCGCACGCCACACGGCACACGCCACAAATGCCACCGTTGCCAGTTGTATCTCGGCTAGGCTAAAATATTATTTAACAAAAATCTTAACAGCCAGCGAGCTGCTCTTGGAAACCAAAATGTAAATAAAGAAAAAACATAAAGTAGCAAATGCGCTCGATTAGCCGACTTTGAAATACCCTAACATAATGATTAAATTTATTTGGATTAGAGATACAAATGTAAACCAGTTAATTGAAAATTTAACATGTCTTATATATATATTTTACTGCTTATAATATTCATATTTATTTATAATATGCGTAAATTTACATAAAAACTTTTGTTTATGTTTACATTGAGAAACAGTTCATGTGAAAATTGTAATACCCTTCCGGTTAGAGTTATGGAAATAAAAATGTAATTTAAATTCCCCGTTAGCCTCACGCTGAATATATTGCCACATATGCACAATTATAGAGGGTTGCAAATAACGGGCTCAATTCCGCCCCCGGTACTATTCGTATTATTTCTTCCATATTCCGTCTTTGTATTTTGGGTTCGTTTGCCTTTTTGTGCCAGTCAGACAATTTTTTATGCTGTACGCTCGCAAATTGTGCGAATGGGCTCACATATTTGTGGCGTGGCCACAGTGTAATAAGCCAAAAAAAAAAAGTTTTAACACACACCCACACACACACATAATTCCCCCATTGTGTGTGTTACACAGCGGGCGACACACACACAAAACTCGATTTTTCATGATTCTAGCAGTTTTGAGGCATTTCCCGCGCGTTTTGTGTCAACGACAGCAACAACAATGGCGTCGACAGCCATTTTGTTTGCAGTTGACACTACACACACACACACACACACACACGCACACACACACACGCACTTATGCAGATTATATGAACTGCCAAAGTGCCACAAAAGAATACCGTTTAAGGAATATTCATAAACACCCTTCGATTTCCCGCAAAACCTGCCTTTAAAAAAACCCATCACGAAAAAGTTTCCAATTTAAAGGATTTCATAAAATACATAATGGCGAATTTAGTGCCTGTTGGAGCTCTTTAATTTCGCATTTTCTATTTTCGAATTTTCAATTGGGGGAATATCAATTTTGTGCTTTAAACCAGATTTAAAATCCATCAAATCAGTTAATCAATATGCACAGCTCTCTGGGGATGCTTAGATTTTGGCACAAAGCTAACAAAAGTTGCAGCTTATTAGACGCTTCGCTTGTTAAACTAGGTAGAATCTAGGAATCTGGGGCCAGAATAGAATTATTTTCTTTGAAGGACTCAACTAGAATTTTACAATTTGCTTTCAGTTTTCTTATAACAAACTTTCACAAGAACCAAAACTATATACCAGTATTTCCTAACTTGGTTAAAATTGCCAAAATGAGGAATCCTGAATTCTGAAACTGAATTATGTGAGCACACAAAAGTATTGCATTTTCTCTCAGATCAGAACCGTAGTTTGACATTAAAAAAAAACTGAAATATAAAATTCTACATGCTTACTAATTAATTAATTAAAGAAGTAAAATAGAGTATCAAAAAATATTTTATAAATATATATTTTTTAAGGTAAATAGAAACAACTAAAACAAACTTTGTGGATAATGACATGCCCTATCTTAAATATTCCCACCAGGAGCAGCGCAATTGGCTAAGGAAAACTTGGCTAGATTTCTGAAAATTATAAATTGCGCATTTTCTGCATTTTTGGGCTTTGGACCGAAGCAGTTCTCCTAAATTAATTATGCCGTGTGCACCAGAACGGGAAACAGTTGCCAGAGAGTGCCAGGTTACCTCGTTACCTCGTTGCCTGGCAGCTTTTGGCCCAATGTGAAAGGGGGTCATTTCGATTGGGCTGCCTTGCAGCTGGCGCTTTCGCATTGTTGCGCTGGCAACGGCAACGTTGGCCGCTCTGTAATTGGTTAGAGAAAAAACACGAACTGGACTCTCGCGTTCGCGCTGCAGCGTCAACTAGCCGGCAATTGGATTTACGTATTTATTTGCATTCACTCACAACTCAGAGAATTTCGCTGCTGTGGGGCAACTTGTCAGGCGTGCATCGAAGCATTCCAAGTGTTTTAATTAGTTCAAATTATTTATTGCATATGCCAAAAATATATATTTCAATACACGTTGCTGTTACCAAATTAATAGGCAATTTAAAATGTACAAAAATATTTGAATAAATTTGTGTTTATTGATTGGCATTAAAAAACGTCCATTCTTAAAATGATAAAAATAGTAAAAATCACTATTTTTAATTGTAACCAAGTCTACAGAGACTTACATATTTATGATATGGCTCCGTGAGCCTACGTTATGATCGTTATATTTTATAATATGGGATTTACCTGGGTAAATGAAGAATGATTTTTAAGTAATATAAATTTTTTGACTGAATTATGGCTTGGCTCTTAATAATATCCATTCTAAAAATTTGATTAAACTGACAAAAATCACAATTTTTCAAAATAGGGTAAATTCTAAATTCAAAACATTTTCTTGTCAATCAATTCTTTATTCTATTATGCATAACTCTTTAAGATCAGTCTTTATTTAGACAAATTTAGGCATTTATTTGGGTAAAAAAAGGTTTTTTGTAATGTCATAACGTATACAAGATATTAATAATTAACTATCTGCTCTTTTGCTCGTTAGACAAAAATCGCATGAACAGTCCTTCGGTGAGCGGCGACAAGAAGTCAAATCTCGTGGATGCCGTCGATGTGGCCAGCACCAGTGCAGAGGCCAAACTGAAGCCGCGTTCCAGGTGGGTTTCAACATAAACTACACTCACAGAAATTGTGAAAATATAGTAACAAACGAATAACACAATTTTGATGGATTTATTTGCAGATCACTCATACGCCGTGCATCACGCAAGACCAAGCAGCAAATCAACAACGCATCCGATGACTGCAATTTGCAGTAAATTGCCAAATTGTGGATGTGAAAACAATGCATAATAAATGTCAGCTAATGCAAGTAATATGTACATATGAATATGTACCTAGTACTCGACCATTATTCCGATGATATTTATTCGGTTACATATGTTGCTCAATTGAATTATTAGATATATAGTATAAGGGTATTTGTTTACTATCAATGTGCAGCTCGATGAGAAATTTCTATTTTATTTTTATTGCAAAATAGTTTCGAACTAGAAATTTAATTTCGAATTTTCATCATAGTTTTCATGACTTGAAGGGACCAGTTTTATTTGTAATTTATTGCAACAAAATATATTTATTTAATTGAAATAACAGTTTAATTTTTTGGATAATTTTAAAAGATGATTGAGTCAGAATAGAGTTCCTTTGATGACAAAATAATAGCTCTGTTTGTGTGCAGCAAGCGGACTAAGTTAATCACATTTTTATTTTGGCACGAAGTTCATTTAGTTTTGAGCTAGCCCTAAGATAGATACTTGAAGCGTATGTTTAAGTAGATGTTAGCATTATTTAAATACAGTGTATTCAAATGTTTAAACATATATATACACACAATTAATTGTTCTAGGTACAAATCTGAGTAGTTATTATAGCCTAAATCTCTGTGGAAAATTTGTTATGCGGCAAGTTCTTTGGCCAACATGGCACGTGGCTTGCTTTAAGCCAAAATAGCTCGCAAATGTTGACCTCGTTAAAACAAGCAAACAGTGAAATGTTCAAGAAATTTATGGTATTTTCGACTTTTTATTTTCTTTACTTTCACAAACGAAAATCGCCAAGAGGAAAAACTACAGTTAAAGGCACAACAATTTATTATGCAAAGTGAGACCGCCTAATTAATGTTTGTGCTGCTTGTTGTGGGCGTTTATTTAAAAAAAATTCAGCGCATATTTTGCGATGTTTTCAATTGCAGATAAGCGAGAGTTGCACTATTTACGACCAAAAATAAAAGAGGCATAGAGTTCAGAATTTTTCAAAGGCTATTCCAAGGGTAAAACAGGGTGCAACATGCAAATTGCCAAAAAAAATTTAGAGCCAATCAAACTATAATGAAAAACTGCATTAAATACTAGAGCATTAGATGTTAAATATACACATACAAACACACACACACACACATATATTTAGCAGCTCAAAGAGGCTAAGCAAATTTTTAGCATCATATATTCAATAAATGTTTTTTAAAGTTGAGGTTTGTTTATTTTTATGTATTTTCAATGTGCTTAGCAAATTAAGAAATTATTTGATAAAACGTTGCAAGAGTTTGATAAATGCTATTAAAGGATTCGCGCTACTGAAAAGCGCTTTGTAAATGAACCAACACAAATACGGCAGATGCAAAGTGAATTGTGATGAAATAATACTTAAAGATAAATGATTTACTCAGTAATAATATAGAGATTACAAGGATAAGCTGTAGTATGTTATAATCCTGGAATGGTTGATGGTTGAGTTGAGGCTGACGTCCAGTAAAATTTATTCTAGTCTAAGGCATGTTTAGTATAAGTATGATTTAATTTTTAAGTACTACTTAAACACGTTTATACATTGTTATTAAATGTAGTTAATTACAAACAAATCTAAGAATATCAGCGACAACATGGCGACAGGTATACTCGACTCTCGATATACTCAGTAAATATGTTGTTGCGTAGTATATCGGTTGACAAGGATTACATAGCTATAGATTTTGTTAAAAAAATTCAAATCAAATTTTAAAATACATACATATAATATATATTTGTGTACGTAATTCGATTGTTCATTATGAAAACCAAAACTAGAAAAATCCCCAAAAAATCAATATCTACAAGAAGAAGACAAACATATACAAAATCAAATTAAAATGTACTTCATTTTCAAATATTTAAAGAAAACAAATAAATTTACTAAGTGTGTCCATTAAATTGCAGAAACCAAATAAACTCGTTTATTTACTCATGTTAAAGCATTTTTTTGCCTATCGATTTCAGTTTCACTTAATTATCCATTACGCAATATTTAAATTCCAATTAAATTGTGACCGTACTGCGGCTGTTATTAAAAACAAAAACAACCACAATGCAACTGACAGGGTGCAGGACCATCCATATAATATTAACGTCTGATTGCACCATATTATAAATTACCTTTACATTAGATAAAGTGCATCTGTTTAGTTGCCTTTGCCAGGCCGACACATCAATTGCCGACTCTAAATCAATTAAACCAACACTCCCCTAACTCGTGGGCGAGCAGCCTGGCCGCAGTATCCATTAAAAGTAACTAATGGAATTTTATTCAAATTATAAATTGCATTTCCAGTAAATTCCACAACGCACGCAATGTAAATGTAAATGTAAATGCCACTGCATTTAAATCAATTGAACAATGGGTGGCTAAATGCGCTAAAATCTGTGATTTATTCACGGGACATTGCGTTCAAAATTGGCATATGCGACGCTATTTTACAGCCCACACTATATATATATATATATATATATATATATATATATATATATATATATATATATATGAATGCCGCCCACTTTCCATGTGTATTCATTACACAATAAACAGCTTTGCCAGCGCCCCAATTAGCTTAAATTATGCACAAATTCAAATGCAATTTGCTCTGGCATTGATATTGCATTAAAGGGACTTTAACGATTTAATGACCAAACATGTTAGGGCAAGCAAGGTCCAATTAAAAACTGGGTGTAGGAAATACGAAACAGACTCAAATATAGTCACGAAATTATTTAAGGTTTCAAATAATAACCGCCAATATTACTACGTGCGCCATCTAGCGGCGCTCTAGTGTACTTACCTTCACCGGAAACGCCAGCTGTTAGGCAACTCTGTGCAAACAGCTGATATGCCGGCTTTTGGGATTTTTTAGTGGGTCTTAATGCGTGCACAAAAGTATTTGAGAATGGCATTAAAATACATAGGTAAATATAAATAAACAGTAAAAAAGCTTGCATTTGAGATATTCACCTGTTTGCAGATATTGGCGCCAATCTAACAGATCCCATGTTTCGGGGCTGCTATGGCGGCTCAACGAAACATCAGCCGGACTTGGAAATTGTCTTGGAGCGCGCCTGGAAGCAGGGACTGCAGAAGTTAATAATTACCTCTGGCTGTGTGAGTGACGTGGACGAGGCACTGGAACTAGCTGCAAAGGATGGCAAGTCCACTGAGCAATCTTACAGTAATATGAACTTATGAACATTCCCTTACAGACCGCCTGTACACAACAGTTGGCGCACATCCCACGCGCTGTAGTGAATTCCTGCCAGATCCGGAGCAGTACTACAAGGATTTGCGCACCAGGATCAAGGCGAATCCGGGGAAGGTGATTGCTGTGGGTGAATGCGGTCTGGACTATGATCGCTTGCACTTCTGCGACAAGGAAACACAGCTGCAGTACTTTGAGAAGCAGCTCAGCTTGGCGGAGGAATTCCAATTGCCGCTCTTCCTGCACATGCGAAATGCCCATGAGGATTTTATGGCCATACTGGAGCGCAATCGAGACAAACTAAACGCTTGCGGTGGCGGCGTGGTGCACAGTTTCACAGGCACGCTGGCGGAGGCCAAGAGTATACTAGCTTTCGGTGGCCTGTACATTGGCTTGAATGGCTGCTCGCTGAAGACGGATGAGAATGTGGAGGTGGTGCGACAGCTGCCCAATGATCGCATAATGCTGGAGACCGACTGCCCCTGGTGCGGCATTCGGCCATCGCATGCGAGCCACAAACATGTGACAACAAAGTTTCCAACTGTCAAAAAGAAAGAGAAATGGACCGCCGAGACTTTGATCGATGGACGCAACGAGCCATGCCAGATTGGGTGAGTCTAGCCAAAAAAGTTGCCCCGTACATGATTAATTTGATTTGCTGGAATTTCAGTCAGGTGCTGGAGGCGATTGCGGGCATCAAGCAGGAGCCCAAGGAGCAGCTGGCCGAGCTTTATTATCAAAACACGCTGAACTTGTTTTTTAGCAGCTCGAAATAAAAGAAAGTGGAGCGTTTACATTTCATGCTTTTACATTTATTGTATTGTATTATTGTTTCTCATGTCCTAAATGCAAATGAATTCAAAAATACGCATTACAACTTGATCTTTGTATATGAATTAGTTTTGCCTTTTTTGGTTTTAGCCATAAACACACAGAAACACATTAAGATTAACATTTAGATTTGTAAATAATTGTTTGCATATTTCTATGTTCATTAATTTTTTGCATTGTTTGAGTATGTATTTATATATAGTAGAGATGATCGCCAAAAAATATATATATTTATAATTATGTATGTACGTACGTATGTCCCAAATTGTATATGTAGGTATGTTTTTGTGTGCATTAAAGACTAGTCGAGTTTGTAGCTTAGTTATTGCCCTTTTTGGTTACGATAGACGCTTTGCCATAGACCAAATATAATTAATACGTATTCTCGTATATATTGTGATCGATTACAATTGAAGCCTTAAAAAGCGTATATACAAAATATTTTGTAAATATTTAAAAAGTCTGTTAACTAGCCATATAACTCTATGGGTATATCAATTATATCAATTATTAGAAATACCTTTCTTGTATAGTAAGTAAATGCTATCAACAAGTTGCTCGGAAAGTTATAAATATATATAATTCTAAGCACATATTTCGATCTGCGAGTGTGCATTAAAACCAAAAAAAACTCTATAAAAGGGGGTTTAAAACTGTCTATGTATTTATTTCTTTGTGTTTTCGTAACTGATATGAAGTTAAATGATATTTTGTATACTAGATTTGTAGTTTAATTGAGAAACTGCTCTCTAGCCTACTCAGTTTTGCATTTTAAATGACAATAAAAGATTCAGTCCAATAGAAATGTTATAGCTTAATGCTCGTTTGATATGAACCCGTTCATATATATCTATATATCTAGTATATTTTAGTTCTGTTGCAATGGGATTTTAAAAACTTCATGTTATCCATTTATATGTGTCCTTAAGATCAAGTCTATAGCATCTGTAGCTATTTATATAATTGTAAGAGTTTTTAATATACTCAGACGCTCAAATTGACTTTTGCTGTTGAAAATAAAATAATACATTAAAACGATCAAACACAAAAATTTGAATATTTGCATAGATACGACAATTTCATTTATTGGGGCGTCATATTAGTGTTATATTGTTATTTTAAATTATAGATATTTACAGAAACAAGGAGAAATTATAAATAATAATATTAAATAAAAGCGCAGCAACTAATATTCAACTAACAATAAATTCGAATTTAAATTATAAATAATCCATGAAAATTTTTTTCCATCCAACATTACTTCAATTGTCTTCCACTTTGTTTTGTTGTTTACTTTGCACTTAAGAAACGCATAACTTAAATATATTTGAATAATATATAATAGGAAAGTAAGAGAAATGCCAATTTGTTTAATTGGAGATTTTTGCAAGAACCTTTTTTTGAATTTGCAACTGTGTGTTAATTATATATGTGTATATATATGTATATGTGTTGTATAGTTATTTATTTATTTATATTTTATATACGCATATTTATCAGTTACCATATTTATATATGTATGTGTTGTTGTTGTTATATTTTATATACTTGAGTTTTTTTAGTTTCAAACTAAACTCTGCGACCTGCAATCGAGCAGGCAACGCCGCCTCATATAGTTAGATTTTGGGATTTAAAAATAAATAATATTCGCTCGCTATTTTATTCAATTAATGTATTTTGGGCGCACTCCGATCGTTGATCTTCTGATTCCGTTTGAGGGTGGCGCCACGCTTGATTTGATCCATCAGCGACTCATGACAAATACGCGGATCCGGCTGAAAATGCAAATGGGATATTATTAAAAATAACGAACATGAAAAACAAATATATCTTTAACCAAAGCTTGGATCATATAGAATGCATACTATATGTTGATTAATATGCTCAGCAAATTCGGGGGATTAGATAAGAACAGAAAATAGAACACAAAACGGAATTAACTATGGAAATACCTTAACACTGATCACCACAAGTATTGTTGTTGTTGTTGTTGTTGGGATAGGTGGGTGGTCTACGATATTGTGCACTGGGCCGTGCTAGATTTTGTGGATTTTGATACATCTAAAGAGGCACAGCCACATCATACAGTATACAGTATATATAGAGCATAAAAGTGAGGTGTAGGAGTGGGTGGGTGGATTGGTATGTGTGTGTGTGTGTGAATGTTTTTTATGCTCGTACTTACCAGGGCCTTGCTATTGATAAGATTTCGCACAGCAAATGCTCGTCCGGACATGCCCTGTTTGGCCAGCTTTGCGTTGAGATTCTCGAGAAATTCAGCCTTGGTCTTGGCACGAATGCTCCCAGTCTTTTCGATATTGGTGCTCGTGGCATAGTCTAAGCAACGGTTGTTGATGATCATGGATGGGTGCACGAAAAGAGAAGCAAAAAAATGTTCGACAAACGTTTTTATAAAAAATGCGTGCAACAAAGTGGCGACAAATGAGAGCGAATTAAATTAAAAACAATGCAAATTATTAACAATAAATATAATTACAAAATATAAGTGTTTCATTTAAATAAGAAGTGTTGAGTTCTCTTCGGTTGGCCGAAGCTTAAATACACTTAAATATATTACAAAATTTTATTAGAATGTTAGAAGCATAATAAAGCTGATTGTTGAAAAGTTTGATTAGGAAATTTTTTGAAAAACCAAACGAAAAAAAAATTATAGTTGTATTTTATCTATCGATCTATGCAGGAGACTAGTTTGCATAGATAGAGAGACTGAACAGGAAAATATACGCCTTATTGATTTGAAGAACAGAATGATAGAAAGTGCACTGAGATGCATATTTAGAGTTGGGGAATGAAAATCGGAAATTCGAAAAGAGATGAAATGATATGTGATATTGTTCATATATTCATTTTTAAAACGACTGTTGCTCTTGTCCTTTTTTCACGCTTGTCATTTAATCAAAAGTCAACGCTCGCTCGCAGATCTGATGTCAATATTTATTTATATACATATATATTTGTAACTTTAAAAACCAAAGCAAATTTCAAACAAAACAAACACAACAAAGGCAACATGCAATTTGTGCGAACGACGCAAATGCAACCAAATTCCAAATTCAATTTTCCAATGTCAATAAGAACAAATTAAAAAAAGAAAAGAAATCAGCAAAAAAAGAAAGAAAAGAAAATAACAAAGAAACTGCGCTGCAATCAAATCAAGCCAAATCAAACGCGCGCTCACTTGAATGATGTGCCTGGACATGGGCGTGGGCGTGGGCGTTGGTGTGGGCGTGCCCGTGAGCGTTGTTATAGTAAACAGCGCCGCCATTGCTGTTGCCGCCACCAGCAACATCGCGATAATAATGCTGTTGCTGCTGCTGCTGTTGTTGTTGTTGCAGCTGTTGTTGTTGTTGTTGTTGGTATTGCTGTGCGCCGCCACGCGCTGCTGTGCCATAAATGCTGGCCAGAGATGCAGACGAGGGCGAGCCGCAGGTGGGCGAGGCAGCGGGCGAATGAAACTTGACGGCCGTCGTCTGTATGAACGGATTCGTTGAAACGAATATCTTTTGCTGCACACTGGAATGACGCGATGGTATAGGCGGCTGTCGTTGCTGCTGCTGCTGCTGCTGTTGTTGATGTTGCTGCTGTTGGGGCAGCGGCATTGCTGGTCGTTGATTAGCGTGGCCATTGCCAACGCCAATGCCTGTGGGCTGTTGATATTGTTGCTGTTGCTGTTGCTGTTGCTGCTGCTGTAAACGTTGCTGTTGCAATATATTTTTGGGCAGTGTGGACATGTTGCTGCTGTTGCCACTGGGGCGTGGCATTTTCTTGGGCATGGTAGCTGAATAAATGGGCGGCGGTGGCGGATCTTCAAGCGGCGGTGGGCAAGTAAAGTGTTGTTGCTGTTGCTGCTGTTGCTGTTGCTGCTGCTGCAGCTGTTGCTGTTGTCGCATGTTTGCTGTTTGCGCAGCTGCTGAATTTTTGATAAACGAATTTGTATAATTGCCAAAATCTTTGCTGTTGCTGCTGCTGTTCGCTGCTGGCGCTTGCGGTGGCTGATAATGCGATGTTGTGTTGTTGGCTGTTGCTGCTGCTGTTGTTGTTGTTGATGTGTTTGAAAATGAACTGACTTTAGAGAGCAACGATGATGTGGATGAAGATAGCGGAAAGTGTGGCAAAGCATTAAATGAATTCGTTGATGTGGATGGTGTCAAAACAGTTGCAACTGCAGCTGCTGCAGATGCTGATGATTGTGATGATGATGTTGTTGATGATGTGCCGAAACTAGCATAAATTCTATGTGGCTGCTGTGCAAGCTTTTGTTCAAATTTACCGTCGTAGTGTTGCTGCTGTTGCTGCTGCTGTTGCTGATGTGACATGGACAAACCGCTGCGCATGTAGATGGACTCGCCGCCAGCATTGCCATAAATGCCCTCGGCAACATGTTGCTGCTGCTGCTGTTGTTGCTGCTGCTGCTTGCTGTTGAGTCGTGCATTCAGCTGTGCAATCAGATTCGGATTCGCCTTCGGCTGTGTGGGCGGCAGCGGGTGGGCGTGCCCATTCGGACTGGGGCTGCTGGTGCGAAAACTGGACATGTTGCTGACCAGCTTCGGCTGCGCGTAGATGCCGCCGGCGCCAGCGCTGGGCGATGAAGTGCGATACGACTGTTCGTGTGTGTGTGTGTGTGTGTGTGTGTGTGCGTGTGTAAAAAGAAAACAAAAATGCAAAAAATTGAATAAGAATAAAGCCAGATGAATGAGTTTCTAAATCTAGTTATGCTTGCTAAACTAAACTAGTTATTAACGGTTAAATTAGAACTAAACTAAGCAGTTGGATTAGATTAATTAGTAGGCAACAAGTTGAGCAGACTCCATTGCTGTTGTTGTTGTTGCTGTTGCTGTGGTTAGTGGTGGCACTTACGGCATCCAGCTGCGGTGGCGCCTGATAAGGAGGCGGCGTTGGTGGCAGCTGCTGTTGCTGTTGTTGATGGAGATGATGTTGCTGTTGCATAAAGCGTTGCTGCTGCTGATGTTGGTGCTGCTGTTGCTGCTGTTGTGGATTGTTTGGTATTGTGGCTTGAGCGTACGCATGCAGCTCCATATAGGTATTATAGTAAGCTTCATAATCAGCTTCAAAACTGGAACTGGACTTGTGCACGGGCTGTGTGTGGCAAGTACAAGCAATGTGTGTGTGTGTGTGTGTGTGTGTGTGTGTGTGATAGGACAAGAAATGAATGTGAAAATGAAAATGAAAAGAAATCATAGCATAAAAAAAAACAGAATAGAGCATAGCTAAAAAACAAAGCCCAAGCCAAGAGTTGTGCACACACCTGCTGTAAAGGATGTTGCTGCTGCTGGTGTTGCTGCTGCTGTTGCATGCGCCGCAGCGCAACGGGCGAGGCAGGCTGATGCCGCATGGCAGCCAAAGCGCGCACCGTCTCCGACACCTTGAGCGCAGAGCTGGGCATTGCAGCCGGCGGTGTGGGCGATGTGGAGTAGCCGCTGGCCTCCAGCATAAATGCCGGCGGCGGCGGCAAATGTTCGCTGGAGGAGCTGCAAGTGTTCTGGCTGTTGTGCTGTTGCAGCAGTTGTTGTTGTTGTTGCAGCTGCATTCACGCAATCATAATCATAAATCATAAGTGAAGAAATGAAAATCAACTCAAGCGTTAAAGGAAAGAAACGTGTCCACTGCCAAGCTTAAACTAAGCTTAAACGCTAACTTAGCTGAATTAATTTATTTTCAGAGCTCGACTGCAACTTACCCCGTTATTGGGACCGGGTGTCACCGATGAGCTGCGTCGCACTGGCGGCGGTGGCTTCGCCTGATTGATGGAAGAACGACGTGCGATGCGTGTGCCACCAGCTGCTCCTCCTCCTCCTCCTCCCGCTCCTCCTGTGAAATGCGCATTTAAAAAATATTAGCATTTCATATAACCAAATTATAATTCAGCTTTTATACAGTTAAAAGTTATATACAGTTAAATGACGAAAACCACAGCACATTTTATGAACACGACTAATCTCAGTTAATTTTGCTGTCACAACATTGAGTGGAGCGTTAGACACAGTTTTTTCCCAGTTACAATTTCTAAACAATATCCAAAATGGTAATTTTGCATGTTCTAAACCCTTATCCAGACGACGTTACGATAGTTTCGATATTTTATATATTGATTAGTGTAAAGCAGTGTTGCAATTAGTCGCTGTTGCGTGCATTTGTTTGTGTTCATGAGCTTTATATACAAATATCCAGGCTGCAAGGTCGAAGAAAATAAATAGCAGGGATTCGAACGTAGCTAATGAGCCACATTTTCAAGGTTGAAACTAGTAGTTTCTGTTTTCAGTAAAAAAAAAAAAAATTTGTAGGTTCGAGCCCAAGTAGAAGGGATTCGCACATTCACTAAAAAAAATAATTTGCAGGTTCGAACCTTTGCAGCCTGGATGTATATATTAAAGTATTTTGCATGGTTGGTGCTATGTGAGTGATTATGAGTTTTGAGTAGGGATTAAGACCTTAAAAAACGAAATCCAAAGCCAGGTTAAGACAACAAAAAAAAACAATGATTACGGAAAACAAACAGAGGTGGACAAAAACCAAAGCCATCAGAAATGTTGTAGGTAAGATTATAAAAGCCGAGGCAAAGAAAACAAGTTCATGGTTATTAAAAGAAACTTTAGAGAACTTAAATAAACAAAATTCAAAGTATAAAAACAAAACGAAACGAACCCGACAACGATGCCGGCCTGGGCGTTATGCATGGCTTGGCATGGGAATTGGCATTGGCATTGGCATTGGCATTGGCAGTGGAGCACAGATATGAATTGGGTGGAATTGGTGGTGTTGGTGGCGTTGGTTTGGCGGGCACATTGGGCGGTAGCAGCGATGCGGGCGCAGGCATTGTTGTTGTTGTTGCTGACAATGATGATGATAATGCATTGGATGAGATTGTTGATGATGATGATAATGGCAATGACAACTTGGCCCCAGGTGATGCCGACAATAATGCAGTCGTTGTTGTTGTTGTGGGCGTTTTGTATGGCGCATGATTAGATGTTGTTGTTGCTGTTTGGCTGGGCATTCTATGATTTGGATTGTTTGATGCGGATGCAGATGCAATAACGGCAGGTTTATTAGTGACATTACAGTTTGCATTTGTTGTTGTTGTTTGGGGCGACTGTGGTGAGTGTGTTTGTTGTTGTTGTTGTTGTTGTTGTTGCGGCGGCTGCTGTTGTTGTTGCTGCTGCTGCTGCTGCAATTGCTGCTGCACTTTTAGTTTCTGCTGGCGTATTTTGGCATCTAAATCAGCCTTAAAGTCAAACTTTCTAGGTAACACTGGCTTGCTGTTGCTGCTGCTGTTGCTGTTGCTGCTGCTGTTGCCCGCTTCGGCTGCGGGCCCATTGAATATGCTGAGGCTAACCGGCTTTGGCGGCAATTTGCGCCGCGCGGCACCAGCAACAATGTTGCTGCTATCACTCGCTAACTGTTGCTGTTGCTGTTGCTGTTGCTGCTGCTGCTGCTGCTGGTCTAGACTAACCCTAAGCTCATCCGTACCTCTGTGCGGACTGGCGCGTCCGAGCAGCTGCAGCTGCTGCTCGCTGGAGGCGCGAAACGAGGAGAGTCGCTGCTTGGCGGGCGCCACGGTTGCTGTTGCCGCCGGCTGTGCTCGGTTCGACGAGGCGCCGTCGGGGGATTCGGGTGAGCCGGCTAAGTTATCGGGCAGCTGCTGCAGTTCGCGCATCTCGTGCAGCTGCAATTGCTGCGGATCTTTGGTGCGCAACAGCACAATCTCCGAGTTCTGTTTGACGAACTCAATGTCCGGCGTAATGGGTATCTGATGGTCGTAGATGACGACCACAGCGCTGCCGCCATCGCTGCCCGTGTCCACATAGGCATGCCGCTGCTGACCCTGACCCTGACCCTGACCCTCTTCCCGATCCCGATCCTGCAGCTGGCTGTCGCCGGAGACGGAGGCGGAGGCGTATAGCGAACGAGCATCGTAGGGATCCTCGCGGCTGGCAAAGTGGGCAAAGGTGGGATTCTCATAGCCGCCGGCGAGGATGCCGCCGGTCAGCGAACTGGTCTCGCTCACATAGCAGCGACTCAGCTCCGAATCGCTGGCGCCCAGCTGCTGATGGCGTCGTTCCGCTGCCAGGTGGCGAGAGGACTCCTCACCGGCCAGCTCCTCGGAGGTGGTGTCGGAGATGTCGGTGCCGCAGCCGCTGGAATTCGTTTGATTGCTGATCGCGCAGCAGTCGATGTTGCTGCTGTTGCTGGGCATGAGGAGATCGTTGCTGTTGCTGTTGTTGTTCTCGGCGCTGCTGCTGCTGGAGCCGCTGTTGTTGCTGTTGCTGTTGTTGTTGTTGTTGCCATTGCTGTTGCCAATGTTGTTGTTGTCGCTGCTGCTGATGTGCTGCTGCTTGCCCTTGCCCTCATCGATCTCACGTTGAAAAGAGTCTAATTCGCCAATTAAATTATTTAATGCTTGAATCGAATCTTCGAAAGATTTGTCTAATTATTCAATTTGAGTTGTTGTTGTTGGGAGGCGTTGTTGTTGTTGTTGTGTTTGTAGTGCAAAAATATTTTACAAGTGAAAACGCGAGAAATTTTTTTTTTTTGGTTGTGCGTGTTTGTGTGTGTGTGTGTGTGTGTGTGTTTTGTTCACAACAAAAACAAAAAACGAGAGAGAAAAAAAGTGTGTGGGGAAAAAAACAAAAAAAAAAAACAGAAAAACGGGTTAAAAATTGTGGTAATTGACAAAGTTCATGTATATAAACAAGAGGCGGGAAACAGGGCAGGGCGGATCGGATCGGATCGGATCGGAGCGTGGACAAAAGAAAAGGGAAGCAAACAATTCTCAAGTGGTTTCTGAAAACTGTGCACGGAGCTCTTTTTGCTGCTGCTGTTGCTGTTGCTGCTGCTGCTGCTGCTGATGCTACTTACCCATTTCCTGCTGTTCGACGGCGCGCAGCTCCTCGGAGCGACGTGCCACGCTGCCGGGCGCCACGGCTGGTGGCACCGGCGACGGGGCCGCAACTGTGACCGCGGCTGCGGCGGCGACAGCGGCTGCCTGCTTCTCGAACATGGAGGCCTTCTGGAGAACGGAGGCACGCGAACGTTCATCGGCGGCATCGGCGGTCGGCTCGGCATCCGTCGCTGGTGGAGCGGGCTCGGTGATTTTGAGCACCTCGCTGGCGGAGGCGGGCGGCGTCGGTGAGCTGATTTGGTAGGTGAAGCCGAGGCCGCTGGCGATGCTGCCGCCGCTGGGTGTACCTGCGGCAGTGGACGTGGGTGAGTTGGTTAACAGTGGTGAATAGTGATTCTGTGGCGTTGAACAGCCGCTAGATGGCGTTGTGGTGCTCGTATTGGTAAGACCACCACCACCAGCAGCACCACCACCCGCTAGCGAGGCAGCAACAGCCGAATCAATGGATGGATGCGAGTGCAACGAGGAGGCCGTGTTCGAGGACACCGACGAGGATATGGAATGGGAGCGTGTGCCGAGGCCACCGCCATGTGCTGATTGCTGATGATTCATGTGCGATTGCTGGTGCTGCTGGTGCTGCTGCTGCTGTTGATGCTGCAGCAGCTGCTGCTGCAGCGAACTAGTCGAGGAGTCATTCGAGTGCTGCGAACATATCGAATCGATGCTGCTCTGCTGCTGCAGCAAAGGTGTTGCTGGCTTTTGCTGTTGCTGTTGTGATTGTTGCTGCTGTTGCTGCTGTTGGTTTGTTAGTTTCATAGCCGCCAGCTCGGAGGTGTTAACATATGTGGGCGGGTTTTGTTGCTGCTGCTGTGATTGCTGCTGCTGCTGTTGCTGATGTTGCTGTTGCTGTTGCTGCTGCTGCTGCTGCTGTGCATGATGTGCGGCGGACAGCTCTGTGTGACATTAACGTGAACGTTGGACAAAGCATGCGCATGTGTTGGTGTTTATTTTGTTGGTGTTGGTGTTGGGAGAGAGAACGCAGCACGGCAACAATTACATGGATTTTCGATTAGTAGAGACTCAATGGATTAGGCATTAAGGCGTGCACACGAGGACACAACAAAAAGTGAAAACAAGTTTAAAAAACAGTTAGCTTCGGTCTACCGAAGATTAAATACCCTGGCAGAAACATTCACTAACTAAACATTTTGGTGCTATTTGATATTCTAGTAAAAAATATGTTTTAAGAGAGATTTTCATACAAAACCATAATTTTTCATTGATAGTTCCTATGGCAGCTATATAACATAGTCGATCTATGATAAAAGGATTGCCCTCAAACGTAAGGAGCACAATAAAGTTGCTAAATACTAAATTTGATTAAGAATTGAATAACAAAAACATAATTTTGAACCGACAGTTCCTAAGGCAGCTATATAATTCAATAGGCCGATGCTTTTAAGATTATATTCATAGGTAAGCAGAATAGTCAAGCTCCTAAATACAAAGTTTGGTTGAGATATATTGAAAAACAAAAAAGTTTTTCTAACAAACACTAATTTTTTTACGTATATTTCAAATGGATTATATATGCTATACTGATCCGATGTTGCTAAAACGTTTGTCAACATCTTCGGACCATAAAAAAATACGCATTTCTCAGGTTTGGTTTGCATATCTTGAAAAGCAAGGAAATTTCTTTTAAAAAAAACTATAATATATAGTGATCCAATTCAGGAAAGTTCCTTAAGAACGTTTAAAACAAAGATCAAAGATCAAAAAACAAATTAACATATATAATTTTTTTTTTCGATAAAGTTTGCAAATCATCCGCCAGGGTTTTAAGAGTAGTCTACAAAAAAATCGGGTTAACTACCTTTTGTGATATGAGCCGGAATCGGTGAGGGGCACTGTCGCTGCAGCAAGTTCTGTCCACTGTTCTGGCGATGATTGCTCTGCGCCGATAGAGGGCGCTCCAGCGACGAGCAGCGCTGCAAAATGATGAACCAAAATTGGGCATTGGTAAAGATTCAGTTAGAGGGCAAGGCAAATTGGAGATGAGGCGATGGCGACACGGGCTAAGAGTAACTCTAACGGTAACAGTTGTTGAGCGGGCGGTCGGGGGGTGGTTGAGCGCATGCAAATGAGCGCGCGAATGGACTAACAAAGTCTACGCTGCCACTTACCACATGAGCCGGCTTCTAAAGCGACGGGTTTCGTTGCCACGGCAAATAACAATAATAACAAGAAACAACTTAAACACTAAACTCAAAATAACTGAGAGACATGTTTTTTGTGGAACGATACTTACAACTGGCAACGGCGGACGACTGAGCGTGGCAGCTGGCGATTTTTGTGTGCCGGCTGCCGCCGCTGGCATATTCTGGCCCGAGCAGTTGTTGGGCGCTGTTGCAGCCGTATTATTTGGTATTAGGCTGCCGCTGCTGGTCGACTCGTGTATGGTCTCCGGATTCTGGAACGTGTAAACGGTTAGCGGCGGACGCTGATGTCCCTTCTCGTACGTTGTCGATATTGTGTGCGGACGATCGGCGGTCGGCAGCGTGTCCACAACGTCCTGGGAATGTGGCGGCCAAGTGGAGACGGCGTGCGTCTGATTTGTCGCATACGATGCCTTTAGAAAGAATTTCAAAATGCATAATTAGCAGGCGATTCAAACACATTAAAATGGGGTTTCTTTTTTTTTTGGATTTGTACAAATGACAGAAATTAAATTAAATTAAATTATAAATGGAAACCTGTGTTGTTAGCGCTGGCGATGAGCAAAAGCCACTATCACTGGATTCACCAGGTTTCAAGCGAATTGCGGGCGTTACAAACTAAAAAACGAAAACACAAAAGACAAAAAGAACGTTGTGATGAAAACCCAAAAATAAATGGCGGCAAACAGGCAGCGATTAAAACACACACACACACACACACACACACACACAAAAATGCCACAAAAACATAATTAATTCAATTAAAATCACAAAGGTAAAACACCCCAAGCAATTGGACACAATATTGTTAAATGATTCAAGATAATATAAAATTAATTAATAACTAACTATCTGTCTATAATTTTGATTTGTTCACAGAAACTCAATTTGCTATATTAGCAATAATAATGATAAGATCTGCAGTATGTATATATACACAATGAAGAGGTAAAATGTCCTTTTCAAGACATTTACTTTTCTAAATTTGTATCGCGAATTTAATATAATTTAATTAACCTGAGCTTTTTATCAGACATTAGTCACAAATTAGGTAAACGACAATTAAGTTAGCAACAGACTTTAATTAAGCTTAAAACAAATTAGATAACTGACAGTTAGCTGCTCAACAAAAAATTCTAGCGCATTTTGAATTTGACAAACAATATTCAAAAGGATAAACTTAATATTAAAAGATTATTAAACAACAATTGAATTATATAAATTAAAATTTAAGCAAAACTCTTCTCTGGCAATAATAAGTTAAGTTATATAGATTTTTTTTAATCGAACTCAAAAAATAACCATTTAGTGGCCAATTGCTTGTAGCTTAAATTTGTTGCACAGTGTAGTCGGTGTTTTTTTTTTTGGGGGGGCTCGCACGCACCTGCGACAGCGAACGCTGATAGTGATGATGACCCGGCGAGTTGCTGGAGCCGCTGCTGTTCATGCTGCTGATGGAGCAGACGGAGCTCTTACGGGAGCCGAGCGAATTGGAGCAGCCGCCGCCCTGGGAGCCAGAGCCCCCACCGGGCGACTCCGGATACAGATTGATGCTGGCCTTGGCATCGTGTATCAGCTCCTCGGAGGCCTGGGGCAGCACGGACGGCTCCTTGGTGACCAAAGCAATGGATTGCATGGCCTCCTAAAAATAAAGTAAAGCAAGTGTTTGAAAGAAGAACTTGTGCTGGTTTTATTTATATTTTTTGCACTCACCTGCAGGTGGCCCAGCTCGGACATCACCTCGCACTCCTCGTGCACCACCGGCTGCAGCATGTGGACAAAGCTGCAGAAGCGCAAACGCTCCTCGACCATGGCGGCGCGCAGTGATTTCTTTTCGACATCCTCGAGCTCGGCGCGTCGCTGGGTGACGTCCTGCATGTGCGAGTCCATCAGCGACTGGAGGCTGTTGTCCGTCCCTTGGCCCTTGCGCGCCTTCTTTTGGAGGCGCAGCGTGTCGCTGGAGCGCTTCTTGAGCTCGCTGCGACAGCGCTTGTACTCTTTGGCATGATCCTTGTCAATGGTGACCACGGTGCGTTTCCAGTCCTCAATCTTGTCCTGCAGCGGCTGCACCAGACAATCCATAATCGCGCTCGTAAAGGTCTTCAGGCGCGTCTCCACCGCCTTGTGGCGCAGGCAGACGCGCGTCAAGGCGGTGCCAATCTCCTTGGATGCACCTGAAACCGGCGGATAAACACACATTCAATTAGACAATCGGCGGAAATGTTGTTTGTTGTTAATGCACTCCGCAATACCCATTCCCATACCCAAACCCAATTGCACGCCAATATGTCTGTTTGTCTGTCTGCCTGTCTGAGCGTTGCATGCCGCACGTTATTCGGGCTGGGAAGTCGGTCAATAACCGGTCTCGTGTGTGCCCATTATGCCAGCTACTGCTACGCTTTGGGCAGCTGTCTATCAGCCAACTGGCAACTGGCAACGAGCACATGGCCAATAATCTATGCATGCTCCTCCTTCCACGCCTCCTTTCCAACATTTCCTCAAGCTGTGCCAAATCTAATTATCACAGAGAAACGATGTCTCTGCCTCTGACATTATCCTATTGATTTCTGCTTGCTTTCCTATTAGCCCAAAACCGAGTACTCCATAAAATGATACTAAAGCAAATCCTCACATAAAGCACTTTATGGACGTCCCCAAATCCAACTTAATTGAATACAAAAAAGAAAAAAAAAAAAACTGTTTTATTTGGTATGTAGAAAATTGAATACCCTTGCTGACATGTGTATTAAGATTATGAGTTTATTAATATGGTCAGAAAATAAAATGATTTCCAAGTTTTAACAGATTGCTTTTTAGGCCAAGAACATAATTTAATACTGATCTATTATATATATTTATATACTTAAACGCTTCCAAGCTGTAATACCCGCTTGCAGTGTATTAAAAAGAAACCTAAATGTGATGCCTGACCCGCCCACACCACCCCCAACCCACCCAAACAACGATCCATTCGAGCAACCACTGGAAGCAAACGCATGTGGAAATTGTTGAGTTTCACCCTCATCGAGCTGGGTCTATCTGGGGCCCGTTAAGTGCGCAAAGGACAATTGACACTTATCCTGCCGCTGGTTGACCGAGCATAGACTGCGTACTAAGTAACCACTAAAACTAATGAAACCATTTAGTAAGTGCAAAGTACAGTTTTTGTGTGTTTTTAACGATGCCAAAAGGGTGGCCCAAAACCGAGCCGACTTTTTATGGCTGAATGAGAATTCATGTGCAGGAAAAGTGCAGGCCCAGACTTGCCGGGTGGATCAATAAATGCAAATAAGGCAACACATGAGGGAAGGAAAATGCAAACAGGGAGAACAGCAGACAAACAGTGCCAAAGATAATAGATAAATAATTAATCGCGTGGGGAATTGTGAGCTGAAATAAGCATAATTTATATAGAAATATCAATGTATATTGAATATGTTTGTATATTGAATATGAATAACGACACAATTCAGGTTGACATTCATTAAAAATCAAACAATCGGATCAAAAGCAAATGAAATCTATAATTTGAATTAAAATTTCATTTTAAAAATCAAGTAATCAAGAAATGTATTGTGCTGAACGTTCAATTTGATATATTTATTATTTAACTAAATAAATCTTTAAATTTTATATTTTCATCGTATAAGAATATCAGAGAACATCTTTTAAATAAAATATTCTCTTTATATACTCTAACATTCAATATGATTTTATCTGTTAAATCTGCCACAAACAGCTAGCCGAAAACCTCTTTAAAGATTCATTCTCAACATCTTTTTAATGCCTGCAATTATCCCCATACTAACTGTAACCAACGAAATGTCAACTTCAACTACTCGAATTCCGTTTAAATACGTGTTGTCTGTCTGTGTTTTGTGGTCTTTGATCTCTGTGCAAGTTGTCTGTTCTACAACTGCCCACAGTCAAGACAGATAGATAGCATGAAGAAGAAGAAGAAGAAAAGTAGCAAATCCAAGTGGCAAATCATTGGTGCTGTCTCTTCCCGTTCCCGTTGTTGTTGTGGTTGTTGTTGTTGTGCCCGCCCAGGTGAGCAACATTGCATAATCAGAGCTGAGCGATGAGAGGCAGCCAATAAATAAATATAAATAGCAAAACTGAAATGCGTGAGCACCCGACAGACCCCAACAGACCAGAGAATAGGCGTGAAATCAGATCGATGACCGACGTCGCCGTCGCCGTCGCCATTCCACTCTCAGCAAGCCGCATGAATAATAGATGGATGTGCCCAATGTACCGAATGTACCCAATGTACATTAAATTGATCCGATGGGCTCGGGGCGAATGGCAAACAAATCGTGGACAATTACGCGGGGCGGTCAGGCTTAAGTTTTGTTTTTTTTTTTTTGCTTACGACTTGTGAACTTACCTCTGGAATTGGTTGCCGCATCGGCGATCTTTTGGAAGGCATCCAAATAAGCGGCAATTGCCTGAATAGCAGCGCTAAAAACATGCAAGAAAAACAAATAAAATCACAGATTATATACAAGTACAAGAGTTTATATCAAAGTGTAAGACTAACAGATACACTGTGAACATATATATTCTATAAAAAATATTTTTTAATATTAAAAAATTAATTTTTTAATATTTGCCATATCGGTTTTTAGAATGTTATTTTAAACAAAAAAAAATTGAAAATCGATAATTATCGATTTAAGATAAGCTGAGTGCGCTATAAATAAGTCCACCTTACCCTTTACAACTTAGAGGCAAATTTGCTCTCTTCTTTTAAATGAACAAGCTCAACAGCAAAATGCCCCATTTTCTACCCACCTTCAAATGGAAGAGGGTATTAAATAGCAAGAAACGGATAAAGTAATGGCAGAAAAGATGCCATTGATTATAGTGTGATGGCTACAAATCTAATAAACGTTGCAACAAACTTTATTGGCCGTGGGCGACATTTCAATTGAAAATGGCAGAGGCAGACAAACGAACAGACAGACAGACAGACAGGCAGTCCAAAGAGCGACTGCACCCAAGCAGCTGATGAAGATGAAGATGCTGGGCTGGTCTGGTCGGGTCTGGCCTGGGAGCCGGTCTGTGAGTGCGAACTGTCTTTTGTGAGTGGCGCCGGCAACGGTGCGTATGTGTGTCAAGCGCATTGGGCAAACACTTGGCGCAGAATTTCTTTTCCGCTGCCAAAGACAACAGACTTTTTAGCATGATTACAGCCCATGATTAATGCAAGTTGTATGCTATATACACATAAACTACTTAGGTGTATATAGTTTATCGCATATATGCCAGACATAGCCGCTGGCGTCACAAATTGGGGCCAAGTCTGAGCGTTAAAAAAACACACACAAAAAACAAAAATAAAAAAAAACTATAAACAAAACGCGAAATGAAGACAAAGTCGCGTCGGTGGTCGAGACCAGGCAAATGGCCAAAAAAAACATAGATATATATATATATAGAGGCAAAATAATCTACTGTTGAGGGAAATAAAAAACAAAACAGCTTAGAGTACTTTCAAATAATTTGACTGTTGTTTATGCATTTGGTTTTGTATTTTACTTGTTTGTATTTCTTTTGACTGCAAAGTTTTGCAATTGCTGCAATCGCAGCAAATGTGAAAATTTATTTGGAGCGAAACAAATTTGAATTCAATTTCCAACTTACCGCAGGCATGTGTGCAGTTTGCTCGCCTTGGCCACAAAGTCCTCCCACAGCGGCGATGTGTTCTGCAAAATAGAAGAGTACAAAATATATATATATATGGTTTGAAAAACATTCAATCAAATTGACTTATTCAGTAATGCGTTCCGCCCGTTTTATGGCCACAGGGTATGGAAATCAATGGGACTTTCAGCAAACATGTGTTCAAAGGCAAACGACTTTTTTATTGTGCATTTCAAAAATCGAGTTTAAATGAAAGCCAAAACACACATAAACAAGCACAACAAATTGTGCGTACGTGTGGGTAAAAAAAGGTTGCCAAACAAAAAAATAAAACGAGAATCCTTAAAACTGTCAAATACTTAATACCCTTGCAAATATAAAAGGATATTTGGAATTATTTAGTTCGCTACAAGACACGTAAATAATATGAAGAGACTCTTTTTATTGCAGAAAATAATTTAAAATATTTTTAGGAGAGGTTTTTTACACATTTCGTAACAAAGTTGTTATGCTCACAGCAAGGGTATAAAAAAGCTAAAGGAAACTGCCAAACTAAAAAAAAGGGTCAATGGCTACAATAAGTCGCATTGATTTGGAATTGATACGATCAATAAAATACATTTTAAAGGCATAAATTTTCTAGGCAGTGAAATATGGCAACTATTTAACAGTTTATATTATCAAATTGTAGCTTCTAAAAAAAATGTCGTTGAGTGTGTAAAAAGGATGTTCTATGCTTAATTTGGAAGATGAAATGCAAAGCTTAAAGAGGTTGTTTTTCTCTGATATTATCCTTGTTGCCTGTCAAAAAAGCTTTGCATACTTTGCGGCATGTTTTTCTCCTGCCACTTTCAACACACAAATTTCCGCTTGTCAAAAGTTTTTGGGCATTAAAAGTTATTGACATGAAAAATTTTGCTGTTTTACGAGTTCATTTTGTGTTTAATCTGAGTTGCGACTTTTGTTGTCTGTGCATTTAATTAAACTGATGAAAACCTTTTAATAATAAATGTGTGTACACAACAAATTAACTCAATGAAACTGATCAACGCAATTGACTGCATGACGCGCTGATATCAATTAGCGTAAAAATTTTAACGGCAAGCAAATAAAAAATGATGTGCTTTTTTACCAGCTATGATATCTGTAGAGCAATAAAAACAACTTGCGAATATACTGTTGACTATACACTCTTATTCACTGATATGTTAAGTATTAAAATTGCATTTATTTTATGATAAAAACACTTCTTTAGAATTGTGTTACATATTCTATTTAGACAATTCAACTGAGTTTTAACACCTATTCAAGGGCTTTCTTTATTGTCTGACACAACAAATTTACTAATTTATAAGGTGACAACAGAGGCGACAACAATTAGCAGCTCCTCTACCTACCTATTAAACCCCCTCACAACCTTGGCCATGAGCTTAATTGAAGCCATTTGGTCGAAGGGCTGCTGTGCGGACTGCCCGTGGTGTGGTTAATAAACATTTACCTCCCCCACCCCCAAAGCTCTTTTGCGCCAGCTGCAAACAACAACAGGCGGAACGAAAGTGATCGAGCAGAAGAAGAGCTTTGGGCCAACGACCAGCATTTGGCCAGCTAAGCAGTTAAATAGCCGATCGATCGATCAGCTGCCACTGGCTCGATTCTCACAAACATAGCAAAATGTTGCCAATGCGAAATATGGTCAGAGCCACATGGCACAGCGGGAGGCGTTCTTGTTGTTGTTGTTGTGCTTGGATTTTTTTTACTAGTTTCATTGTCAGGCCATAAAAGACAAACGGCTGCAAATTGTGCACACACCATAAAAAGAAGCCAAAGATTTATACATAATGCGAGAATAAGCGCAAGTAAAGAAGCGCCAAATGGTCAATAAAAAGTGAAAACGGGTTTCGGGCCATGAAAGCCACACAACAACGACAGTAGTACACTAAATACACAAACAAACACACGCACACATTACGCACAACCAACTAAAAAGTCGTTATGGACAATTTTATTGCTCTTGTTTTTAGCTCCCGCTGCTGGCCAGCTTCAATTACACAAGCAAATTGACATTGAATTCGAGCGTTGAATGATGAACACGGGCCGTCTCAATGCATCAATTTAATGGGCAGTCAGTCAAGTGTTGCAGAACCGCTTCGATTCCGATTGTCTCGACGGGCCCTTTTTGGCCCAGCTCCATAAAAAAGCGGCCAAAAGCGCAGAAATGCAATTTGAATTCGCTTTCGATTTCGATGTCGCGTTCGAGCGCAAAAATAAAGCACAACAAAAAGGCTCGCGCAAATGCCAATCGACAAAATCCACTTTAAAAAAATAAAACAAAAAACATGCATAGCCAAAATGCAAACAAAAGCGCGCACAGCGTGCAAGGGGGAGAGGGGGCAGGGGGCGGCCGCGTTGCATAAAAAGGTGACGCAGACAGACGACGTCGAGTGCATTGAGCTGCATGAAAGAGGTGCAACGAAAATGAACGGAAATCGATTTCGGTTATTTCTGCAAAAAACATTTATTTATTTCTCTCGCTTCCCCTCTCTTTCTCTCTCTCTCTTTCTGGATAAGACATGCTATTAAATAAAACACTGTAACCGCAGAATGGACAAAACAACAAGAGGTTGACTAAAAGATACGATACTTTAATATTAGTAAACTGTAAATAGTGCTATAAAAAGTCTTGTTTCGACCCAAAATCCTAAAATAAAGTCTAAATAACCGAAAAAAATCTTGATATAAATCAATACAATTTCAATATGAAATTATGATAAACGAGGTTCGAGACGTAAACTAAACAACGGAATGTTTTTTTTTTTGGTATACCTTATATTTGTTATATATATTATATTATAAGCAGCCTAAAAATCCGAAACACAATTTGATACAAATCAATACAATTAAAATATGAAATTATGAAAAAGAAGGTTCGAGCCGTACGCTAAACAACGAAATGTATTTTTTTTTTTTTTTTGGTACAGCTTACATTTTGTTTAAAATATTGCCAAAATGTAAACTTAAAATCAGCTTCAATGTATATACACCCACCACACTCGCATTTACAGGGTATAGTAACTTTTATTTGCTTTGGCTTTGCCGCGGCCTCTACGTAATGGGCACCAAAGTGGCATCGCAACGATAATAAAGCCGGTAGACGTAGACGTCAACTGACGACGTCAAAGGTTTATAATTCATAACACGACGACGACAAAAGAAGTTGGATACAATGTAAAGAAGTTGGCGGCGGAAGATCTTTGACACTGGCGCAGACAGCACATTGGGGTTTGACAAGGGAGCCGTTGCTGTTGTTGTTGTTGTTGTTGTTGTGGTTGTCGATGTCAGTCAATGGCCCCGACAGACTGTCTGATGCGCCATATTTGGCATGGGCTCGCAGACATTTGGCCGATTGATCACATGACCTACCGCAATCGATTGTATGTTAATGATCGAGTGACAATATGATTTGAAATGCTCGAGAATTAACAAATGACATATGGTTAAATAATTTCTTAACTTGGCACAATAACAAAGTAAAGACTTTATTCTTTGTTGATTATATGGTGAAAATAAAGCTAGAAACTATTCCTAAATATTTTCATAAATTTTAGAGCTCCCACACAAGCGAAAATTTAAGACGGGTTCTTAAATATTTAAATATTTGAACTATAAGCCATAAATCGAATTCTTGAGATTTCTGCGACCCCAAAGTGCCCAGCTATGGGAATTGCGTGGGCTATGTAAAATAAAGCAAACATATAAATTGCCATAATATATATAAATAATATATATATGTATAAGTGGCCACAAGGCAAGCACAGATTGAAAGCCCAAGGCAATATGCTAAATAATATACCCAAAATAAAAACAAATGCATATTAAGCTGAAAAATCATTTTTAAAAAATCACTTGATTTCCGTGTGATTGACAAAGCGTGGCACAAATAGCAGCCCACAAGCAATTTTTGCGATACCCCAAAATAAATATAAGAAAAATGAATATTAAAATTTTGTACTCGTTGCTTTGGTGACAACAACAACAACAACAACGCGGCAACAGCTTGATAAGCGTCTTTGGCTCAGTTGTTGGTTCAGAAATCGATGCGTGGGCATCGCTCGTTAAGTTGACGTAAACTCGGACTTGTCGGCATTTTATGAATGAACATTTTTGTGTGCTGCCCAGGCAGACAGACAGTTTACAGAGCGTTACAGAGAGGCCCGGTCAATTGCCGCGCCAACACACTCAGAAACACGCAAGCCTGTCATTACGCGCATTATGGCCAAGCTGATGGCATTGGCGTTGGCGTCCAATTTTGCGTCCCCTGCACCTTAAACTCGCATGTCCAAATTGGCTACGCATCAGGCCTTTAACTCATGAATGAAGCAAAGGCAAAAGGGCCGATTATGCTAACTTTGAGTCCTCATTTACATTGAGAACAGCTCAATGTAGTAGAAATGGCTATAATAATGTAAATGTGTGTGTGTGTATGTGTGTGTGTGTGTGTGTGCGACGAGTGCAAAAGCCAACACTTTCCAGTTTGGCTGCAAGCTGTAGGCAGCTGCTGTGAAATGTGCAACGTATCTCGCGTATCGCTCGTATCTATGAGAGCTCTGCTTTAACACTGAGAGAAAAAGTTCAAGTTTAATTAAGTATTCAAACCAAAAATGAAATACAAATACTTATTTTTAATCTTTAAAAACAGTACTCAATTTAATAACTTTTGTGCTTTTATGAGGAGCATTTTTTTCATTTATTTAAATTTTGAAAATGTTTAAAAAAAAGTATTTTTCACTTAATTTAATTTCTAAAATAAAGTGTGAATTATTAATATTTAATTTAAAATGATATGTACATCATCTTTAAATAGAATATTATTTTAATTCAATTTTAGTATTTAAAATTCAAAATTTTTCTGCGAGTGTACGTTAATACTAGTTAACTGCAACTGTGCGAGACACCTAAAAACCCACAATTTATGCCAAACAACGGCAGCGCAAGAGGCGGTGCAACATGCGGCAGCCACAGCCAGAGGCAGCAACAAACTGGAAAAGTTCTCACAGATACACTCAAACACACACACTCAGACACATACACACATATAAACTCTTGATCTTTCCAATAGCCTACAAACATCCTACACGAGTTTAAAACGTTGCCTCGCCAAGCAGCTCTCAGCTGCTTCACAGCCATTCATGCAACCAAAATTTCAACGTTGTTGCTGTTGCTTTTCTGTTGTTGTTTGATAATTTTTGTTTGCTTCCCGAGCTTGTGAATCTTAGTTAGCGCGGCTTAGCCGGGAGATGGCAGTCGGGTAGCTGGCCAAACGGGTTCAGTTCAGTTGCCGCCACGTCCTACATAGCAAATAATTTTTTTGTTTTTGGGTTACCAACTTTTTGGCACAATATGCAAAGCGAGCGGCAGCAGCAAGCGTTGTTGCAAGCTTTATGAGTGGAGTTCTACCTATTGATTTTCTATATGCATATAAGTTGTATGGCTAGGCCTGGGGCAATCATTTCTGTTGCCTGTTGGACAAAATCGTGCGCTGCTAATTTGCACCTTTTTGTCCAGATTTGATTTTAGAAAGTTGCGCAGCTTTAAAAAAAAATATATAATATATATATACATGTATTATAGTGTATCAAGGAATTTGAAATGAAAGTGTTGCAAGATGAACGCCTTGATTGAAAACGATTATAATGCTGCCCCTGCTGCTGCTGCTGCTGCAGCGACAGCTGAATAATAACTTCTTTTCGCAAAATGAAAGTTTTCGGTTGAGGGCAAAATCATTTCCACAATCGGCAATGAATCGACACTAAAAATCAAACACTGCGCCAATATTAAAGCGCAGCCAATTGGCAATCGTGAGGCAAGTGGCTGAGAATAGACGCCATGGTTTGAATCATTCATCAAGTAATTTAATAACTGACAGCCGTACACATTTGCATTTGCCAGTTGGCAGTGCGTCCATTTCAATATAAAAGCGATTACAAATACATGCGGCGATCGCATTGCCACATGCGACATGCTGCATGCCGTCAGCGGGCGGAATACAAGTAGCAGCCACTGTGTAATCATGTAACCCAAAACTGCGACTGCGGCTTGCAACATGCGGCATAAACGAAACGGTTGAAGAGCTCTTAAATCACACACACACACATACACACACTTGGACACAACTAACAAAGGCGAATGACAGTTGAATGTCTGTTGACATCAGCGCGTGCCGCAGCCACAGAATCAAATGCGGAATGATAGAAATATACTCTGTTACCAAAGAAACAGGTGAGGAAAAATGGGATATGATGACAGAAGAAGAAGAGAAAGGGAGTGGGAGTGAGAGAGAAAAAAAACACACTACCACTAATAATAATACAAGTACGCACCTTTGATAAATTTACAGAGCAACTAAAATATTACAAGAATAAGTGAACCTTACTTGATTTAATGAAAATCGCTTAGAGAGGCGGTTTTTTAAATAACTTGCAATTTTTAGCAGATCTTGTGCAGTAATACAAAAGCATAAATATGCAGCAGGTTAACTAAATGTTTATTACTCCAACTCGAATTTGTTGCCAAGCCATGGATATGTTCTATAGCTGATTAAAATCGCCGATTATTTCCATGCATATACTATTGGGTCGTTTAATGTTTTTCTCATCATCAAAAGCTTCCATGGTGATGACAAGCTTATAGCGTCCACGCAAGGAGGTGCCGCGAATATTATAGAATACCATCTGTAGATCGAATGGTTCATGAACCAGTTTAACCTGCAATTCAAAATAATATTTCGTCGGAATATAAACAAAGTCCGTTAAGTTGCTAACTTACGCCCTTTTCGTTAAGGCAATGCTTTTTCATGTCAGCCGCGTCCTTGACGTATCTGGTCCAATACTTGTACCAATACTGATCCTCGTCATACATAATGTTGCAAAAGTCCTGCGTGGCAAGGGTAAATACCGTCGGCTGCCAAACGCCCCGATCTAACTGCATTAAGCGACCAGAAGCCTGCCAGAATCAATAGACTCTTGATTAAAGGGCATTCAATTAGAATTTTTTCATATTGATTTACCGTTATGCGATCAGTTGGCTGTATGTCCCAAGCAATTGTCGCATTGCCTTCTATGTGAATGGTACTTCCGTCCATGCCGAGCTGCAGCTCCCCTAAATCAAACAGGCTTTCGACATTGCCAGCGCCTGGCGGTGCTTCTCTGCAGTCCGAGAATATATCCGGATCATCAACAACCATCTCGTAATCAGCCGCCAGGACACTGCAACTTACGCCCAGGCTCAACAACAGCAGAAGGTTTCTCCACATTTTAGAGAACTTGCAACTAACAGCACGGCTGCCCATTTGGTCGGGCCAATTTATATAGATGCGTTTAAACTCTGGCTAATTAGTGCCATTGTAACGGGGCTAATCAATTATGTGTTAACATTCAAACTTGTTGTGAATTAACACAATTTCCGATACGATCAACAGAACCAAACACGACTAACTAGGTCCACATAAAAGCAGATGAACGTAACTAAAGTATTTTAAATTAAATATAATACGAGGGTTGTCAATAGGATTTTTTTAACATTTAATATAAGTTTACAAACAATAATTGTGTTGCTTTCGGTGAATTTTTAAATTTATCTTAGCACAAAAACGAAAACTTTTTTCTAATAGTTTTTGGGCGTTTTCTATATTTTACTACATTTAATTGGACTCTAAATCGTCAAGTAAATTTGAGAAGCACATACATTTGGAAACAGTTTCTTAGTGGGTAATAAATAAATAACAAATAAATGTTATAATAGGAAATGACATGTTGCTTGAACTTTCGCCTGACATTGAATTCTAATTGAATACATTTGGAAGATGCAGACAATCCCTCTCGCCAGACACTTTATGCATATAATTGGGCGTGTAGAGAACAACGATAATGATGAGAACAACGACAACAACGTTGTTGATGATGCCACACCTACACGTAACACAGACGATTCGAACGTTTTTTTTTGTATCTGTCTATCTTCACATTTGTGCGACTCTTGTATGCAATTGCATATACAATTTAATTAATTGGAGCTTGTTTGCGCCATGTCGATGGACCCAGATGGAAATGTAGAGTACGCCCAGCCGGCTGCAGGCCCAGATTCAATCGCAATTCAATTCAATCACGCCACTCTATTTCATATGCACATCATGTCAAAATGCCAGTCTAAACGACAGTCTCCACACAGCAACAGCAGCAGCAACATTCACAGCAACATCTACGGCAGCAACAAATGCCCGCAGTTTGCTTTGAACAATAATGCAAAGTAATTAATATAACGACTTCTCAGTTGACCCCTCCCCATTGTCTGTGGCGTCTGAAGAGGAAACAACAATTTTTGCATGCCTCAGATTACAATCTGTGAGGGATCATTGTCGGAATCAAGCGAAGAAGAGCCGCATGTAGTTCACATACTTTGATTTTCCAAGTGTTAAACGAACAAAAGATCTTTTAAATATGTGACATTCACTTGAGGGAAACAAATCACAATGTAATTCAAGTTGTTCAAGAGGTCAAACGTAACTTGCTAACTTTTTTTATCTAGGCAAAAAAAAAAAAAAACTGCATTGAAAATTAATTTAACAGAATTAATCAGCTTTGACTCATTTATAAAAAATGTGTGTAAATAGAGAGAAAATTTTTATATATATTTCTTTTATAACTATCGCACAAAACACATGATGGAAAGCACAACAGGAACCGTCACATCATGGCCATAGCCTTGTGCCAATTTTCACAGTTGGCAGTGCTTTAGTTGGCTCACATCCTGCGCACTTCCTGTGCACTCCCGTTGAGTGGGCACAACAAAGCCAGGCTGGCGACAATCTCAGTCAGTTGGCTTATAAAAAAAAAAAAAACTCAGCACAAATACACGATTGCACTGTGCCATTTCGCACTGGCAGCAACCAGCCATGCTGTGGCCTTGAATACGGCTTTTAGCCATTTACAAGCAATCCGAGAAAAACGAGATGTTGTCATACCAATGACTGAGTATTGCGTCAGCGCTGTGATTATATTTGTTGTTGCCTTTTTGCCGCTGCCCTGCTCAGGTTCAGCGCTATAAATAAAAACTTATTAGCCGTAGTCCAATTAATACGTATTTACCACACAGGCCACACATCGCGACGAATTGTGCGACATTGTTGTTTGATTTAAAAAATTTAAATTATTCAAAGAAAAGGAGCCTCAGTGAAATAACAGAAAATTTATCAACTGCCTGCAAAAATAAAAACAAAAAATTGTATTTTCGCCCAACGTGGGGCTCGAACCCACGACCCTGAGATTAAGAGTCTCATGCTCTACCGACTGAGCTAGCCGGGCATCTGAAAAGTTGGCGTCAAAGTTCTAATAAACCATACAAACAGCGTGCGCAAGCAAAATGATTAAATATAACGAGATATATATTTATTTTGTTAAAGCTTTTCATGGCTCATTTTCACGCGTACAAATTCCACAACCGGTATTTTTATCCATAGCCTTAGCCTTGTGCTGCAAATGTGGTCCACTTTAAATGCATATAGCAAGTACTAACCGGTTTCCATATTGGTTAATTAATAAACTAATGAATTGAGTGTGAAATTTGGGCATTTAAATGAAAATTATCTAATAAATTTAACAATCAATTTGTATTCATAACATGCATTCTTCATATGTAAATACAAATTCAGATGCACAGCAGTTGGAAATACCATAACTTGGTCAAAACTCAACCGATTTTCAAAAGAGAAGCCATTTTATCAATGGTTTGACCTCTATATTAATTCTACATTTAAATCTCGAAAACGAATTTTTGGTCGAAATTCATGTCAAAATCTTACCCCTAAAATTCCATTTTGGGTATGGGTGAAAATGTTCAACTTTCATAACTCGGTCAAAACTCAACCGAATTTCAAAAGGGAAGCCATTTTATCAATGGTTTGACCTCTACATTAAATCTACATTTAAATCTCGAAAGCGAGTTTTTGGTCGAAATTCATGTCAAAATTTTGCCCCTAAAATTCCCTTTTGGGCATGGTTCGCAATTTCCAACTTTCATAACTCGGTCAAAACTCAACCGATTTTCAAAAGGGAAGCCATTTTACCAATGGTTTGACCTCTATATTAATTCTAAATTTAAATCTCGAAACCGAATTTT